>PVJX010042178.1:0-14293 GCA_004027295.1 Dolichotis patagonum
ATACAATGGAGTACTACGCATCTATAAAGAATGATCACATCGAGATATTTATAAATAAATGGACACGACTTGAGACCATTCTCTTAAGTGAAATAAACCAAACTCACAAGGGTAAATACCATATAATCTCCCTAATATGAGATTAGATAAGAGTATATAAGACTTTATGGTAAGCATGCGTCTCCATCTCATAGCTTTGAAGTCTTTCAATGTTTTCAATCATCAGTTGGGATGGTGTTATCCTGTTTTGTTTGACTATATCATACGTGATGATATGAACAGCTGTTTTGAAGAAAACATTATGACAGCTATTGCTGATTTAAAATTACCCTTCTTAGAAGTCCTACCATGCTTTTTTTGTTCTACTACCATTGGTTCTATCTACCTCATTGTGTCTCATTGGAATTTGAATATGTGTGTTAGTTCAAACAAATTTTTTTCTTTTTCATCGAAAATGAGATATTATAGTACCCATGGATCATTTTCTGTTATTCGGTTCAGAAAGCCCTGTAATTCTTTCACTCTATGCATGGCTTTATACTATTGTGTTGTGTTTGATATTATTGTAATTGAAACTATGCTCAACTATAGCAGAGTAAGAGATATGGTGTTAGATAATGTTGATGTCCAGTTGACTTAATGTAGTACTGTGTTGCCTATGTTGTCCTCTTCTGATCTGCTCTGTACTGCCCCTTTTGTTTTATTCTCTTTTAAAAAAAAAGTAAATAGTAACACTGATTAGTATATTTCACATTGTTATCTTCAAAGTCATTATTCAGATTACAAAATATAGGCATGATAAAAATTATCATTTGAATAATGACAGCAATTTTTTTGATGTAACAGATATTAGTAGTATTTTGTAACTGGAATGGGAAATAAAAAGAATCAAGATGTACTGAGTATATTTTCCTACTCCTTAAGATGAATGAAAACATCATGCTCTAATAAAACAAAAAATAATGGATACAATGAGATACTATAAAAAGTGGAAAGTACTGGCATTCATACAGATCCAACTTGTTTCATCTAAGCACACTCTTGGCTCTTATTTCCTCCCTAAAGAGAAAGGAAAAAATTATTTTTGATTTTTATTATTTGTTTACTTAATCATATAGATTAGCATATAGGATATCTCTACATTGTTGTATGTATATTCTGTTTATGTTTTTTGCATTGTAATTCATTTGATGAGTGTACAACTATTTGTCTTTTTACTGGTGAGAATTTGTATTATTTCAAGTTTTCTGGCTATAATTAATGACAATATATAGGCATTCAAGTGTGTATGTCTTTGACCCTTTTTGATGAAGTTAGTAGAAAATCTTACAAGGCCTCCTGGTTTACAGGCGATCTCCATTTTTCTAATGTGGTAGTTAAATATGTTTTCCCCTCCCAAATCCTTATCTTGATTAATATCAGCCATGTAAAAAGCCCACATCCTTGGAAGAGCTAAGGTTTTTTCTGCAATGGTAGCCTGAAGTGTCTCCCATTGTAAGCATTTTTGATCTCTGTTACCTTTCAAATATAAATTAATTCAAACCTAAGCCTTAGGTGAGTGTATATTACCTTCACAAAGAATTTGAAAACCACATGTCTTTACAAAATGAATATATATACACTTTAAGTTAAATTGCAAACTAGTCAAATACCTCTATTAAAACGGTCCTGTTATGCAAAAATTATGATCTTATAGGCAGGAGCACTGTATTTTCATATATTACTGTAGAAAGACAGTGATAAGAGTATTAGAGAACTGCTAAGATTCTTCTTGGTGAACCCTTTCCACAATTACAGATAATATGAAGCAGCTGCTCGGACTTTATAACCTGTTGTGTAAAACTGAACTGAAAAAAATTAAAACATTAAGAACAGCATTGCACATTTTGTATATGCCACATGATTCAATAATTCAAACTATTATCTCTCTCAAAACATAACAGTGATTAAGATACTGTGCGCTTGCATAGCATTTAATCCTATATTTGTGATTACCCTATAGTATATACCTAATAAACTATTAATTTACTCATATATCACCCTATTAAGTCCTCAAGATAGGTCTTGAAGCAAATGTATTGTTTTCCTTCAACACAAATGAGCAACTCCCTCTCTACCTCCATCTTATCATACAGAGGAGAAAGATGGGAAACAAAAAGAGAAAGAGAACTAAGAGTTGTCTTTCTTGTAAAAAATCACATTCATTTCTCTTATGACATTTCTGAATTAAAGAACATAGAATTGGAGGCCAATAAGACATACTAAGCACACGGCCATTGATCATATTGTGACAGATGAAAATATTAAGACACTAGAATAATGAACGGTATCTTATGTACTTTCTCCACCCAAAATATTTTGGAAATCTGTGTTGTGATAGACACTATCTTGAGTGTGGAGATACAAAAAGAGTGTGTCAAATAAAATTCTTAGGTAAAAGAAAAATTACAATTTGGTGTATGAGATAATATTTCAGATGATATTTATTTCATCACAAAAAAGGCTAAAAAAAATTCACAAGCTTATCCCTTGGCAGGTTCTCAATTTTGATCATCCTTACCAGGTTTTCTTCTTATTTGGTTCTGTTTCACCCAGTCTCAGCTAGGTTTACGTGCATTTTTGGTGAGTGGGTGGGTTGTGTGGAGCTTTTGGGGCACAACAGCTGTGCTCGGGAGGGTTAGGGTAAATGAAAATTGGTTTCACCAATTTCACAGCAAACAGGGCCATTTATGAGTTAAAGATTTCCACAAGAGCAATGGAGAAAAAGTGTTAAAGCACTGTGTAGATCTTTTTATCTTGGCTTACTATTACCCTATTGGTCAAAACTAGCCAAAATATCAGTGTGTAAGAATTACTGTATTTGAACCACACGAGCACTTCAATACAAGGTAACAAGAACAAATATCTTAGTATTATAGCAATATACCAAAATCAATAATTAAATGAACAAATAAAATATGCATTAGCTGAAAGTATATGACTAAAAGTGTTACCGTTTGACCACATCAAACACAGAATTGACCAAATGTAACCTTGAGAGTATCAAAGAATTGACTGAGTTTTGCAAGGCTCTCTGTTTTTGTAAATGCCCACATATTTTCCTGCAATTCTGCACCAAAATAAAAATAGAAAGGAAAAACAATGAACCACTTTTTAAGACAAGCAAATATTTGTACAAAGATAACTAAGGATGCTTTTAAATCTCAAGAAGATTAACTCATAAAGGGAGACATATACATTTAATAAATAATTATGAAATAATATTATAAAATTAGTTATAAACAAATCATCAATTTCATCAAATTAGTCAAATGTTTTCCTGGTATGTACCAAAAAATTCTTTCTAAATTCAATTCCATCCTTATGAAATATAGAAGCATTTCCTTTTTTCAAAAGGAAGATGCTGTAGAAAATCTTTTATTTCTTGTCACTGACATAAAACAGATGTGGCAGATGACACAAGCACAGTTTGTTACAAATGCCACAGACAGTTTTCTTACAAATGTTATCATTAGCTCAAAAATTTCTAAAGCATAAATTGCATATATATAAAATTACATATATATGTATATATATGAAAATAACTTATTGTGTGTATTTAGGGGATACAGAGATTTCACTACCTTCACATCAGTAATAAATTATGTTTCTTTTTCAGTTCACTGGTAAGACTATTCCCATTTCTTCAAGAATAGATGACACACAATAATAACAAATACAAGGAATAGATCATGTCTCTTCACATTGACAGAAGACAAGTAAGAGATTTGAAAAGCTAGGTAAAGATGCAATCCTTTGATATGTTTCATGAAATCAGTGAAATAAATAAGCAAATTGTGCCCTAGCTAAGAAATGTTGAAAAAAATATCCTTAAGATTTTAGATCTGAGCTTCTTCATTTGTGCAATAAGAGTGGTCAAAGCTGTCCATAGATGACCTAGGGAGATATCAAATACTCTCTTGTCTCTGTTTCACATTACTTTAGGAGTTTATAAAACAGTGAACATTATTCAATTGAATATAAATACCACAAACAATTACAGAAACCTCAGATACACAATTCTTTCAAGGATGACATATGTGTCTGTGTGACTCTCAAGAACTGAATCCACTGTCATTTCCTGAACTCTTCCTACTTGCTCTTTTATCCTTAGCTGCTCTGCCTTCCACGTAAGCCAGCTGAGTCTTTCTTATAACAAATTTGCATTGTACTTTTGCTTTATTTCTAGTGTGTTTTGTTTTCTTCACATATAAGATAGGTATCCACTCTAGCTGGGTACAGAGTGTTGAATTAAAGAAAATTATAATAACTCCTCCACATCCATGTTAATGTTTACACTGACACTCTTACTCTTTACTATTGCTGTTTAAATTTATATTCTCCTAATGAAAAGTAATAGCAAGCAATCTTAGTATTTGCTTGAATATTTTTATATTTTTTCATGCAAAATGGCTACACAGAATCTTGTGTATTTATTAATATGTGCATCTGTTTATAGGTTCTCTATTCTGTTCCAGTTTGTTTGCATTGAGTTATTATTACAACTTAATTAACTTATGTATATCTGTTCTTTATTTATACAATCAGGATAATGATTCTATGTATGGATATTTTAAGGATCAGAGGTGTCACAATTTATAAAGCACTATTCATCTTTATTATGTTTGCATTATAATTATTTATATATCCTCACATATATGTGCATACATATAAATGTTGAATATACCATATTAATGATAATTACAATTAGTGTTGATATAGTTTAGTAATTGCTAATGTATATAATTTGTAAATGCTACATTATTAAGTCAGTAACTTGCAGTATTTTTATTTTATTTTATTTTATTAGTGCATTTTTGTAGTACAGAATGATTGCATGCATCCTGCAGATTTTGCTTATGCAGGTAACACATCTTCATTTTTATTTTATTTCTGCTTCCTGTCTTCTTTCCTGATAAACCACCCTCCTCAAATACAGCTTACAAACAGCAGAAGATTTAAATTTGTTGGATTCCAATTGAATAATTTTTTCTTTAATGGTAAATGCTTATTGTGTCCTAGTTAAGAAATCATTGACATTTTTTCATATATTTATTTACCATTTGTAGTTCATTGTCTGAGAAATGTATTATCTCAGATGCCCATTTTTTGATTGAGTCTTTAAATTTTGGAGGTCTGTTTTTTAAAAAAATTCTTTATATGTTCAAAAGGAAAGAGCTAAGTAAGGGAAAGGGAGAAAGAAAAAGTAATTTTAAAAAAGATAAAATGGAAAGGAGGCTTTGTAAATAGCAATGGGACGAGGGATTGAAGGGAGAAAGGGGATTGGGGAACAAAAAGAGTAACCAAAATATATCATGTACAAGTACAAATTCCCCATGATGAAAATGATCATTATGTTTATCTGAAATATTTTTGAAAAAATAAATCTTTTTTCTAAAGTGCCATGTGAGTACTTAGATTTTATTTATAGAATATTGATTTATATTTTTAGATTTTAATTTAAATTCCAAACTGACTTTATGTTAATATTTTGTATGGTGTGAGATCAGTGGGAATATAACATTTTTAAATAGAGAGAAATTCTAAGTTACTTTCCTTATTATTTGCTAAATAGATACAATTTTAATACTAAATTATCTTTGTGTATTTTTAAAATTCAATTCATAATAAATACAAATATTTGTTTATGGGTTCTCAGTTTTAATATAATGATCTACATAGCTATCTTTACTAATAGTACATAGTCTTAGTTACAGTGGCTTCCCAGTGAATTTCAAAATGAAGCATTATTCTTTACAGTATGATTTATTCTTTATAGTATGATTTTATCTATTGTGGTTCTTTTGCATTCCCACATAGCCTTGGAGTCTATTTGCCAGTGTTTAAAGAAAAGCTACTGAGACTCTGATTTTGATTGATTTAAACATATAGAACAAAAATTAAAAAGAACTAAACCTCATTATGAGTTATTTCTTAGAACATTAGAAAATTCACCAGTCTTGAAGCTGCTGTTTCTCAGGTAGACTCATTTGCCTTCAATTATGTTTGGAGAAAGGTACTCTTCTTTTGTTCTCATTGTTCTGTTTTGTGTTTATGTGAACCCCATTTTGGAAGATTACCTAATTGAATAGGTAGTGTAAGCATTGAGTGAGTCACAATTTGTAATATTCTGTAACAGTGCCTGACAAATAAGACTGTAGACTTTTTTCAACTTAAATGATTTCTGCACTCATTGTCTTCTCTGAAGACCAAAATAAAACATTTTATCAATAAGCAATAAGTTGCATGCTCAGGTAAACTTTTCATTTGTTTAATGTAATGTAACACCATGGTAAAATGCACATCTTACTGTTACACAGAAGTAGTTATAAATGATATGAAAGGATGGCATGAATAAAAATACAAAATAGAATTAATAATGCTGGGTGTATAGAGCCAATGATAAAGAGAAGATAAGATTAAAAATAACTGAAAGGATATATCTTTGAGAAGTAGAGAATCAACCACACTTTCTTCAAACACATGATTTATTTGTTAGCACACTGCACCTTACTGTTTGTTTCCGTGGATACAAGCATCATAAGATAAGAAAGGATCCTTAACAAAGGAAGGAATTAATCAAACTTAAGATTCTAGAAAGGCTGCTTTCTTTAGTTGCCATAGTTCTGTAGAAGAGAGTACATTTGGATGGGCCCATACTAAGCTCCTCTGATTGAAGACTGCTTTTTGTCTGGATATAATCTCTTCCTAAGAACCTAGAGGCAGTTTAAAAACAGTTTAACTGACTCTTAGACTTGAAAAATAAAATAAAAAGGGCCTTCATTTTTTTTCCTTGTGTTTTGTTTTATATTGCAGTTCACTAAAGGAGAAAAGCATGTATGTAGCTCTGATGTTTTCCAGTGTTCCCGAAAACTAGCAAGGAGGTAGAACCTCTAACCACTTATAATTCCAATTCATCAGTGGGAAAATGAGTTGGAAGTTGCCGCTGATCTTTAGCATCAAATGCTAAATAATTTACTAAGAGCAGTAATAGATCAAATAATTTAGAAGTGCATTTGCCAGGCAAACAAGTAGCTGATCTTTTGTGGCATTATACATTTTCCAAAATCATAGTTTGGCAAAGAGGAATGCCATCTATTATAATCTGGAAGGTGAAAAACTAAATCAGACACAGGTGCCAAATTCAGATATCAGAATGTTTCTCATTGACAGTGTCTTTGGATTAGGAGATCATCTCATTATGAATCTGCCCATTTGTGATGGCCCCCAAAATAAGTCTGATTACAGAGAAAGAACTGAAAATATAATGAAACCTCAGATGAACAGTTGTGCCATGAGATCTTGTATTCCACAATTAAATTTTCTGATGTTTGGTAGTCATAATCAATGCCCTTTACTATCAAAATATCTTGAATGGACTCTGAAATCTTCCAGATATATTCCAAATTCGTGGTTTGATTTTGAAGGGACTAAAACATTATACCTCATTTATTGATGTGTAATTTCTATAATTTTAAAGTAGAAATAATAAACATTTTGGTCTCCATGCTGCAATATCGTTGTGAAGTTTAAAAAAGGTAATTGTGTAAAATAATTCTGTGATGCATTTTAGTGCCAGAGCAGCTTTCATCTTCAAGGATACTATAATTTTGCTTAAGGATAAAATTAGCTGTTTCCTTGGGGATCAATCAAGTTTGCCTAATTCTGCAGACTCAGGAGAGAACAGCAATAGCAAGTAACAAAGGCTTTGGCCAAAGAAGTACTTATGTAAAGGAAAAAGCCAGCTGCTCATGCTGTAATGTTATCTTTTGCCCTTACTTAGCTACCCAGACCTCTACCATCATCTGAAACCAGATCAAAGTGTTTATATTACTTGGAATTTTTAGTGAGCCAAAAAATATTCACATATTTATCCTATCAATAATATAGAAATTATCTAATAATGTTAGTTCATCATTAATGCTATGAAAGGAGATTACTTTTGATGTTGGATTATTTTCCCTTTGTGACACACAAGACTGTCAACTGGATCATCTTACTCTAGGTGTCATCAGTGATAGCCTGCTAGTTTGTAAGTAAGAGCATTTCCTGGGGAACTATATAAAGCAGTGTTGTATATTGGTGGCTCATTATTTTTCTTCCAAATTAAATTCATTGGATTACATATGTTTACATTTCATTATGAGATCATAAAATGCAATATACTCCATAAATATTGACAAGATGCAGTACCTAAATTACATTTAGGCTATGCTGAAGACAAGCACTACAAAGCCATGGAAAATTAAATCTCTTACGGTACAGAAATATTTGGAGCAAGACAGTTACTTACTTTGAATATGGTACAGAGGAGACACTTGAGCATTAATAAAACAAGAAAAATATTTTGAGAAGTTCAATAAAATATGTATTAATTAGAATACAATTATGCTAACAAGACAACTTTTAGCTTATTTCAATAGTGTATATTTAACACCACAATAGTGTATATTTAAAACCACAATTTCTAAGTGAAATATTCTATCCCAGTCTTAACATTTTGTACCAGTCAATATTTTAAATGGCATGGTACGTGGCATGTTATTTTAAGACTCACAACCAACTCATAGTATGTTTGTCTTCATATTTTGTACTGAAGACAAAGAAGGTCAATAACAATAAAACAGCTTGGCTGAGAACAAACACAAGAAGCAGAATCCAAACTCTATGCAGATAAAATTATAAAGCTATATTGACAGATTACAATTCTCAAGGTTGTTGACTTTCCCTCCTTCCTGTAAAATCCACGTGTAGGTTTTTTATCAGGTTAGTTCATGAGATCATATCTTTCCAGGTATCTTCAATTTGACATGCACCTTATTTGTCTGGATTCTGTACCATCCTGGGAGTTATTCCTTTGGTCATGAGTTCAACTGTTTTACTCTTTTAAATACTAATACTTTGTTTTTAGCCAATCTTCAATTACTGAGGTAGCTATAAATTCAAAACTTAATCAGATGTTTCTGAGCCTCAATTAATTTTATCACAATTCAAATGATTCCCAAAACATTTGCTTTTAGAAACTGTTTAATTATAAGACCAGTATTATTTTCTAAATGTCATCTTTTTCTATAAAAAATGTGAAACCAAAATTGTGCTAGAGTTTAGAAATTATAGCATTAAAAATTAAAGTATATTTTTACAACAAGAAAAAACTATTTTTCTTTTTGATTTGAAGTTTATCTGGTTATTTAATTCTTTAAAAATAATAAATATTTATAGGCAGAAAGATTGGTTACTTCGTGGACATCTGTAATTTGACACAATATCCAAAATGATATAAAACTGAAAAAATGATACTCAAAAAAGTTTAACTTCTATATCTCAATGACGCTTGACATATCTGCATATGATTCAAACTTGTGAAAGAAAATGGAAAAATAACTTCTGAAAATTTTAACAACATTCTCGAAGTCAGACATTCTAAATAATTCTTCAAGGTTTTTTGTTGTTGTTGTTTTTCATTGTCCAAAAGAAATCCAAGACTCAAATTAATGCAAAAAATAGTTATACTTACTTTTAAAAATTAAAGTCTGGTATTTTGAAAGTAGTGTCATACAACATGTAAGTCCATAAATAAGATCTAAAAGAGAATTTGTAACATACAATTATTCTTCAGGTAAAGGAATTGTACAATATCAGGGTTTATATTCTTTCACTCACTCATGTCAAAGTATTTTAAAAAGAAAATACTATGACTCTGTGGGTTTTAGAAAGTTTGCATCTCTGCCGAAGCATGAGTAGAGTTGTTTAAAATATGATGTAATGTCAAAAAGCAAAGTACTTTAAGAAGTGTTCTACGTAGGAAGGAGTGACAGATAACATCTGCTGATTCCACTGATAACTTATCACAGCAAAGAAATCATTCTCTATTTTTCTTGCACAGTCTCTATTTCAGCCTTGACTAACTTGATGTGTCTAATTTTCCCATATTTAAGTATTCTAACAGAGAAGATCCTTAGAAACCTTCAGAGACATGATTAGGTTTATGACCAAGCCAACATACTCATATGCAGTTGCACATTCCTAGACAGGGCTTTCATTTTCTTCAGAGCATCCACTTTTTCTTCCCTTTGATTCAAGATGAATTCTTGTGTTCTAGAAGACTATGCTTCCTTCAGAGGAATTACAATGCTGAGAAAAATATTTCCTGTTATTCATAATCCAATACAGATATCTCAGCATTTATGAAAAACCTTCAATTTCTCAATCCATTTTCTCTAAACTTCCCTTCCATGAATATTTAGCATTGGTGACAATAAAGCTATATAAATCAAGTTCTAGGACATATTGTAAATCTCCTAAAACCCTAATGTACTTTAAGCTAATAAGCTTCACAAATCATAAATGTGACCCAGTAGTATATATATATATATATATATATATATATATATATATATATATGAGAGGTGAGGGGAGAGTACAAAATATACACACATTATCTACTCCTCAGGAAAAATAGAACTTGTGTGAATATTTTCATATTAAATTTATGGAGACATCATGAGAGTGATACAAGTTATCTCTGGCCAGTACAACTACAAGAGGTGCTAAAGCTGTGACCATTAACTTCCAGACATTCATATGGTGAACTGCTGTGTAGCTAACCTTGGTCACTGAGATTGTTGCACATGCATTTTCAATTTCTTCTCTAAAGGCCAGCAGTTTAGTGTGTTTTCTATGACATATGACATCTTCTATGGTCTTCCATACAATGGAGACCATCTGTTGAAAAAACATCACACTATTTTTCTTTTCCAGGAGTGCATACACATTTCTTATTATATACATAAGTGTATTTTTTTTCTTGTAAATGGAGGATAAGATTTTGAGTTGTTAATGGAAGGATTCAGTGATGGAGTAAAGGGCCATTTTTTATTGTAACAGATTAATAATTATAACCTTGTAATTAGTGCTCACTTAATACCTAAATTTTTTCATTCAAGAAACTTAAAAAATGTAACTATATGGTATTCTTGATTCTAAGAATATAAAAAGCAAGATAGACAAAAATTTCTGCCTACATTATACAGTCACCCAAAACTCGTAAAATTTCAAAACAATTGAATCTTTATTCCACTTGAGTAGGGAACTCTGTTCCATGCATTCTCATCCTGTGGTCACAGCTGGTAGTGAAGCCATTATTGTGTCTGCCAGTCACAGACAGGGAAAGAAAGAGACTAAGGAGCCCCTCATACCTGTAACCAAGTTCTGCAGAACAGAAATGGCATGCATTTCTGTTTCTGTGGTCACTCATTTGCTGTAACTAATCCCGTGGTCCAGAGGAAACATAAGAAAGTAGAGGAAGTGGATCCTTTCACAGACTGAGGAAATGCAGGTCAGGGAATCCTGCTACTCGGTATTGCCATACTAGAAAAGAATCAGATGAATTCAATATATGGGCTCTACCAAAGTCACAGAGGGAAGTACTACAGAAAAATGGACTTAAAAGTTTAGTTTTAGGGAATGTTGTTTTAAATGGTAAATAAGGTAAGGTCTCACTGAGATGTCAACACTAAATGCAGACACGCAGTAGAAGAAGTGTAACACAGAGGTTTATTTAGGTGAAGGGAGTTCCAGGTAAAGGGAAGAAAGCACACAGTTTCTTGTGCTGGGAACTGAGTTGTATCTCTTGATTGGCAAAGAGCCCAGTGAAGCTGGAAGGGAGTGAGCTAATGAAATGTAGCAGAGAGCAAAATTGAGGATGGAACAATGAACCAGACTGCTTAGAGCAGAAAGATGAAACAGCTTTTCCTGCAGGTCAATGGTGTCTTTCTAATTATAGTATTAACAAGAGAGGTCAGTGGAGCTCAGGTAGAAATGAGATGGCCATTTGCAAGGCCTGGATTCAGACGACAGACACTAAGGTCACGAACAAGTTGCTGGCGAGGAAGTACGTCAGATGTTCAACTCCTTATGTTTGGAAGGTGGAATAGACATAGACGGAATGTGAGAAAAGAAATAAATGGGGAATTCAAAGATAAGGGTCTCACCTTGGGACCTCAAAGGCTAATAACATGGCTTAAACACAAGCATGAACTGTAAAGACACCTAAGGGCACTGGCCCTCTACCGCTCGATGTCAGTCCAGGCACCATCATCTCCACAGAACCACTGCCACAGCCTGGGACTCCTGAGAACTTTCCCACCTACACTGCCACCAAAAGATTTATTTTCATGCAGTAGCCTTAGTGACCTTTTTGAAAATAAAACTTTTTTTTTTTTTTTTTTTGGGACCCGGAACCTCCTGGGCCCGCAGAGTGGCCTGGGCTGTTTGGATTGAAACTCTGCGGAGACCGGCATCACCACCTGACTCTTTGGGACCGGGAATCTCCCGGACCCACAGAGAGGCCTGGGCTGTTTGGATTGGGAATTTTGCGGAGACTGGCATCTTGGCCAGGTCTGTTTGGGACCGGGAACTTTAGAGAAACCAGCAGTTTGGCCTGACTCTTTGGGACATGTAGGCCCACCCTTCACTCGCAGGGAAACTCCTGGAAAGCTGCCTTGGACAAAGTACAGTGGCCTGGGCTGCCTGAGATTCCACAGGCTCCGGGCTGAACATGCCCAGCATTCGCCTTACAACTTAGGGAGCCAGGAGCCCACAGAGGGTTGTTAGGACCCTGTGAGGAAGCCAAGAGCCTGTGGGGGAGCCACTGCCCCTCCAGGAACTGAGGGTGCAAGAAGTAATACGCCACACATGCAGAGAAAGCATTGGAACACTGCTCAAATCAAGGAAATATACAAAAATGACAAAAGGAAAGACCAAAAGGTAGGCTCAAAGCTCTAGCCCTCCCCAAGAAAGCTTAGAAGCCATGTACATAGAAGAAAAAAGAAGCCATACACCATAAATGTCTGAAATGGTATCAAATGAAATAAATATGCAAATAGGGAAGGCTATGCAGAAATTCAAATCAGAAATACTTGCCCAGGTAAAAGAAGAATTGATAAAAACAGTGAAAGAAATAGTGAACGCATCTAGTGAAAACACAGCTAAAAATTAGAGGAACAAAGCAAACAGATAGAATCCCTGAATGAACAATATAAGAAACAAATAGAATGCATAAAGCAGATTCAAAGAGATATACAGGAAATCAAAAATTGTATTGAAAGCTGTAAAAACTGGCTCAATGAAGGTGAAGATAGAATTTCAGACCTCGAAGATAAGATTGCAGCCAGTGAGCAGGAAAGACAAGATCTTTTAAAAATAACAAAGAATCAGGAAATAACAATTCAACACCTGCAAGATGATGCAAAGAAAAATAACATAAGATTAATAGGGATAAATGAAAAAAAAAGGGGACAGCCCAAATGATATCAACAGAATATTTACAAATGTAATAGCTGAAAACTTCCCAAACATGAGAAGAGAAACTGACATCTGGATAAGTGAAGCATACAGAATTCCAAACAGCCATAACCAAAATAAAACTACACCCAGACACATAATAATCATCATCCCAGAAATCCAACATAAGAATAGAATAATAAAAACTGTTAGAGAGAAAAGAGAGATCACCTATGAAGGAAAACCTATCAGAATCACGGCAGACTTCTCAACACAAACAATGAAATCAAGAAGAGCATGGAGTGAAGTATTTCAGATCCTAAAGGAAAACCACTTCAAACCCAGACTGACATACCCTGCAAACCTGTCCTTCAAAATGGATGGAGAAATAAGATACTTCCATGAAAAAGAACAGCTGAAGGACTTCATGAAAACCAAACCAACCCTACAAAGAATACTGAAAGACATTCTAGATACACATAGGATAAAACCACCAAGCAAGGAAGACAATTAAATAGAATGGAAAACTAAAGACACAACAGCAGAAAGATAACATGTCAACAATAAACCAATATATAACAGTTACAACTATTAATGTAAATGGCCTCAACTCACAAATCAAAAGAAACAGACTAGCAAAATGGATCAAGAAACAACATCCAACCATATGCTGTCTACAAGAAACCCATCTAACACAAAAGGACACGCATAGACTGAAAGTCAAGGGATGGAAAACAATACTTCATGCAACAGGAAACCAAAAGAAAGGAGGAGTAGCAATCCTGTTTGCAGACAATGTGAATTTCAAACCAAGAATGATCCAAAGAGATAAAGAAGGTCACTACATACTAGTTAGGGGAAAACTTCAAGAAGAAGAGATAACAATCTTAAATATATATGCACCAAATTCCAGAGCACCCAGCTATATAAAGCAAATACTAACAGAAATGAAAAATCAAATAAGCAATAA
>PVJX010042179.1:0-14292 GCA_004027295.1 Dolichotis patagonum
TACAGGTGCCAACTCCCCAAAATGAAAGTATTTATTATGTATTACAAACATATACCAATTTTAGAAAATCTTTTTTGGAAATAAATGATACAAAAAAGACAAATAAAACACATCTTTGGAAAGCAGAGATCAGACTTTCATCCTCTAGTCCACAGATCAGTCTGAGCATTACTAGGATTAGGCAACCAGAAACAATCATCTCCTCAAATTGTAATTAGTGCATGTTAATTATGCAGAATAGGGGACTTAGTTTTTGCATATCTGTGCATATATAACATGCTTTGCCCATCTTCACCTGCCATCATCCTCCTTCCCTTCCCCTTCTCTCTTGCCTCCCCCTCTCCTCTCTTCTCTTTTCTTGATAGCCTCTCTTCTACTTTCATGTAATTTGTTTTATTTTATTCTTCTTAGATTTCACATATAAGAGAAAACACACAGTATTTGTCTTTCAGCCTGATTTATCTTGCTTATCATGATGATCTCCTGTTACAGCTATTTTCCTGAAAATGACATCATTTCATTCTTCTTTAAAACCAGCATACTATAGAGATACCTGCATACTCATGTTTATGACAATGCAATTAACAAGAGATAAGCTATGGTTCCTGTTAATAGATGAATGGATAAAAAACGTTTCCTCATTTAATATAATGTGAAGGGTAATACATTTACCAAGAAATAGATAATTTTCTATAGGACAGAACCAGATAAATGTGGAAAATGAAACTTTTTCTATGATAAGTATCAAAGTCTCTTCAGCAAGTCAATGCCATTATAAAAAAAAAAAACCATTATTCCAGAATTACGGGCATTTAATCAACATGACAAAAAGATTCAATTCATAGACCCAGATTGTACCGGATTCTGGTTTCAACAAACAAGTTATGTAAATAACATTGGGAGATACTGAGTGATAATGAATATGGGCTGATAAGTGAATAAGATAAGACTTAGTAACAGGAAAAAGTAAATATTTTAACTAACTGAAAAAGCAATGTACAAAATATTATGCACTATGTGTTTTTACAAAGCACTCAGTAAGGGTCAATTTTGTTAGTTGGTTGGGGTAAAAGTTATTTACATATGCATGTGTATCTTTTGTTTTGTCATATATATGCACACAAATATGTATATATGTAGTATATATATATACAAATATTATTCTGTAATAATAAGTTTATTTTTAATTAGAAAATATTGGTGATATCATAACTGGTTGCTCTAACTTTTCTCTTGAAATAAACCATATTGTCCCACAACTAAATATCTGGATCAAATTATTTGTAGCCACCCCCAGCTCTGGTTTTACAACTTCTTTCTCTAAATTATGAGTCTGAGTCATGTATTCAACTTACTTCAAAGAGTATGTATTACATGTGAAGAATATGTACTAAACTGGCATTCTCCAAAGAACCAGTACGTTGTAGACAGATGCAGAGCAAGGCATTACAAGAACTGACTAAGCAATATGGAAGCTGAGAAATCCCACCATGTGCTGCTTACGAGCTGGGTGCTTGTGGTATGATTCAGGGGTGCTAGCTGTATACTTCAGTCCGAGATCAAAGGCTGAGAAGCAGGACAGTCTTTGATGTGACCCTCAACCTGAGGCTGGAGGCCCGGAACAAAATGGGGAAAAGGAGTGAACTCCCCTTTGTCTCTGTTTTGTCTGGGCTCCCAGTGGATGATATCACCATCATTCGTGGAGGCAGATCTTCTTTATTCCATCTAACGATTCAAGCATTAATGCTTTCCAGAAATAACTTCACAGACACACCCAGAAATAACATTATCCACTCTCTAGGGATTCTTTAAACTAGTCAAGTTGGCACATAAAGTTAGTGATTACAAATAATCAATTGGAAAATAATTGAGAACTTCATACTGTTTGTACACACCACTGGGGGGAAAAATTCACTCAGAGCTGTCAGAAATGCCTTTGCCAGAATCCAGACACTGGAAAATAACAGCTTGGCCAAGAAAAAGCAAAATAGATGGTTAATAATCAGGAAGGAACTCCTGGGAAAAATTAGGAGGTACAAAGAAGTTGGAAAACGTGTCCACAATGAAGAGAAAAGAACAAAAAATCTGGACTGTCTCCCTGAATCATGGCTCATTTCATATGGCTTGCAGCTCAGAGAGAGGGGAACCTCACTCTCCAGAAGCAATATGTTATAGTCAGGGTTAGCAAGGGAATCGATTTAATATAGGACACATAATTTATAGGATTATTTTATTACATTCACTCAAAAAGTCAAATGCAGAAGAGTACAGATCTGTCTACGCCTGACAGACTCAAAGAATCCAACTGAGGACCTGGATTCCACAGCAGTGTCCTGCACAAGTCCAGCTGAAGACCTAGAGCCCATGGCAATGTCCTCCACAAGTCCATCCAGAGGCCTAGAGCCCACTACAATGTCTTATGCAAGTCTGTATCTAGGATCTTCCCTGAGAAGGCCCAAAGGTAGTGATGGAAGCTAGAAAATCTGCACTAGTGGGATAAAGGATCTGTGCCAGCAGGCTAAGGGATCTGCACTGGAGTCAGGAAGCTACACACAAGATAAAGGCCATACTGGGCACAGTGGCACACTCCCATAACCCCAGAACCCAGGAGGCTAAAGCAGAGGATCTCTATGAGTTTTAGGCCAGCCAAGGTTACATAGTGAGTTCAAGGCCAGCCTAAACAACATAGTGATAGTGAAACCCTGTCTCAAAAAGAAAAAGGAAAAATAAAACCTTTAAAAAATGAAAAAATAAGACCAATGCTCCCCAGAAAAGAACCACAGTTATCCTCAACAAAGAGAGGGCCCGAGCCCTTCAGACAGTAAGAGCTGAGTTTATGTCAGGAAAACCAGCATGACAAGCTTCTCCACAACAATCAACAGCACATCATCTTGCAGGTCCTTTTTTATACTATTGGCAACAAACCTTAGGTGGGCCTTCCATGCCCAACACCATGCTGATTCAGTTCAGCCAGTTGTTGCAAGTTGACCATTAGTTAATCACCACACAAGATAAGTGAGATCAGGCCTGGGAGATCCAGGGAAAAATGGCAGCAGAGTCCACAACCATTGTGAGCTGCAAGAACAGTGCAGGATTTTGCTCTGAGGAGATTTCTTCCACATATCAGGCAACAGCCAGAGAGGGATTCAAGCACATGCACCAGCTGTATCACCAGAAAGTGCTTAATCAGGTGCCATTTCAGAAAGGGGTAGAATATTTAACTGTGGGACTCAGAACCACTAGAAGACAACTTTATCTGAGGGCTCCCCATGTTACACTCCCACAGTGACTGGGTGAGAGACTGTCCCAGGAAATAGCCACACACAGGAAGGAGGCTACAAAGAGATCCCTGGAGCAGTTAAGCTCAGGCCAGGAAGGACACGTGCCCCCACCCCAGGGAGAAGACAGGCACAGCTTCCGCTGAACTATGAAATGACTGGGTCTGAGAGTGCCTGCTGGCATTAAGTACTTCAGCCTTTCCTTGATGCCTACATCCAGGACAGAGCTGAGATCTATATCTCCCAATGTGAGCAAGGACTTTTCTCAGTGTGGATACTCCACAGCCTGGGATAAACAGAGCGGCCTCTAGAACAGAACAGAAGACCTCACATAACCACAGCTAACAAGGCAAAGTGGAGAAACTGACTTTTTGGACCCCAAATCTGTAGATCCTGGATGAGAGCCACTCATTCAAAAATACAGAGGGAAAAAAATTACCATTTTTAACTCATGCTCCTTCTCTCTTTCTTTTGTTCTTGCTCCTTTTTTCTTTTTCCTTCTAAATTTTTCTTTATTTTTTTTCTGTTTTTCCATGTAATTTCTTATAACTTTATAACTTTTATAATTTTTTATTTTAAAATGAAAAAGCATACAGAATTTCAAAACAAACAATAGGAGATTAACAGTGATTAACACATTGTATATTGTTGTCTTCAAAGTAGCTTTTCAGATTACAAGATTTAGGCATGAAAAAAATTATCACACAATTAAACAATGAAAGCACAAACTGTCCTTTTTGATGAACTAACAGATTAATAGTGTAGTTCTCTATAATATATATGTATAATCTTTTCCCTTCTTTCTTTTCTCCTTTCTACTATCTTCAGTTCTTTCTTTTTGAACAGCTTTTTCCCTTTCACTTTCACAATATCTATAATACTTTTTTTTTTTTTTGGTGCTTGGAATCAAACTCAGGACATTGCATTTGTCAGGCAGGCACTTATGCCACTGAGCTATATCTTTGGCTGTCTTTGGATCTTGTTTACTCTTTCAGTTTTTTACACTATGGAAATAATAGGATATTGACACATGTGAGTTTGATTTATTTCACTTATGATTATGGTATCAAATTGCATCCATTTACCTATAAAAGCCTCAAATTTATCCTTCCTTATACCTGAGTAATACTCTATTATATAAAAATATCACATCTTTCTTTATCCATTCCTCACTCGATGGGCACTTGGGTTGTTTCCAAGATTTAGCTATTACAAATTATGCTGCTTATTATAAACATGGATTCATATGTTGCTGTGGTATGAGGTTTTTATTTTTCTGGAAAGATACCAGGAAGAGGAATAGCTTGCTGGAATTCTAGTTTTTGAGGAATCTTCATACTGATTTTCACAGTGGTTGTACCAGTATGCACTCCCATCAACGGTGGAGAAGGGTTCCTTTTTCCCAGCATCTCAGATGCCCATTTTTGAATTGGGTCTTTGAATTTGGGGGGACTGATTTTTTCAGTTCTTTATATGTTGTAGATAAAAGACCTTTGTCTGAGGGATAGTTGGCTAAAATTTTTTCCTATTCTGTGGGTTTTCTTTTCACTCTGCTTGTGATTTCTTCTCATGTGCAAAAACTTTTTAATAAGATGAGATCCCAGGTGTTGATTCTTTGAAGTACTTCCCATGTAGTTTGTGCTTTATTCAGGTACTCTTCACCTACCCTTATAGCTTCAAGATTTCTACCTACCCTGTCTTCCAGTAGATTTAATGTTTCTGTTTTAGTATTTAGACATTTGATCCATTTTGACTTTAATTTAGTGGGGTCTTCTGTGTGCACAAAGGGTTCACCCATGGTCTTGCCTGCCTGCTGATGTCCTCTGGGTTGTAGAAGGGGTCACTGAGGTTCTTGCTGACCCACTAAGGTCCTCTAGGTGGAGAGAGGACTCACTCATGCTCTCACTTGGCCACTAAGGTCCTCCATTTGGGCAGAGGGGTCACTGAGTCATTTGCTGGCCCGCTGAGGTCCTCCAGGTGATGGGAGGGTCAGCAAGGCTCCTGCCAGCCCACCAAGGTACTGCAACTGGTGAGAGGTATCACCAAAGTTCTGATGGGCATTCGCAGGTCATCTGGGTGGGGGGAGGGGTCAATGATGTTCCCGCCAGCCCGCTGAGGTACTTCAGGTGGGGCTGATGGGTCACCAACATTCCTACTGGCTGCTGGGCTCTTCCCAAAATTTTCTGTTTTACTGTCATTTCTTTTTTTCTCCTATTTTTCTTTCTTCTATTTTTCCTTTTTTTTTCTGTTACCTTTATGTACTTCTATAAATATCTCTCTACTCCTTAACAGGATCTTTTATATCACAATTTCCTCCTCATCTCTGTTCATTTAATTTTTCAGATTTTTCTCTTTACATTTTCCCATTTATAACCCTTAATATCTTTACTAGTATAACCATTAAGTTGTACTAATCTTTAGATAAGTTAACTCTACATTGCTACTGTTGAATCCTCACATTATCACATTTAATACGTATTAACTGCATGTCAATATGTGGTTTGTCTTAGTGTTTATACTACAATTCTGTATTATTTCTCTATGGAATGGTACATTATTGCTTCTTATAGTATGTCAATATTCAATTTTTTCTTGGACAATACTACTAATGTCCTTCATATTAGCAGAGTTGCATAATTGTTGCTATTACGGGTTTTTGCCGTATGCCAACACCAAGAATATCTTTGTCACATTAACAATACTGTGGTTCATTCCCAGAGAACTGGGTATGGGACCAATTGCACTGCATCCTCTCCTCTCAAATTAATAGAGGTGCTCAAATGTTGAGGAAGAAGCTGAAGACAATATTCTATGCAACAGGAACTCACAAAAAAGTAAGTATGGGTATCCTAATTTCAAACAATGTGGATTTAAGCCAATGCTTATTAAAACAGATAAATAATGGTACTATATATTGGTATCAAAGAAGAGATATTATTGTATATATGCACCAAGCACCAGCAAGCCCAATGTCATAAAACAAATACTAATAGATATAAAAAGAATCAGATGAATGCCAGCACAATTATAATGGGGGACCTCAATACCCCATTGCCACAAATAGATCAACCAGACAAGATACCAACACAGGAATGTAGAGTTAAGCCAAACTTTAAAGAAATGTACTAAATGGATATCTACTCTGTTCCACTCAACAATGACAGAACACACATTCTTCTCAGTAGTACATGGGACATTTGAAAAATAGACCATACACCAACTGTTACTTTTTACTGGTCACTGAGACAAAATACCTGATGCCCAAAGTTAGGGAAGGAAAGGTTTATTTCTTACAGTTCTTGGAGGTTTCAGTCTATACTGAAGTCTATACTGATTCCAAAGCAGCATGGCATAGTGGGGCAGCACTTTATGGTGGCTGCAAACAGCAAGGCACAGCTGGCAAGATTGAGACACAATTTCATCCTGCCATTACATACTATCCTGGCTCCACCCCTAGTTGAATATAACACTCACACCACCAATCCAAGTACTAGACAATGAACCAATCACAAATGCACAATTGCATGAGGCTTGGGGACCAATAATACAAACTATGACACCAACCCATAAAGTATACTTGAGTAAATGCAAAAGAAGTGGAATTGCATAGTATCAAATCACAGTGCAAGGAAACTAGAAATCAATGGCCAAAGAAACCACAGAAATTATGCAAACACATAGAAATTAAACAATAACCTCTTGAGTAATCAATGCATCACAGAAGAAATAGTGGAAAAATTAGAATTTCAAATATCAAATTATGCCAAAAATGTATGTTGGTGGAAAGATACCCTATTCAACAACTGGTACTGGGGAAATGGCTCTTTCTAGAAGACTGAAGCTAAACCCATATTTCCCACTATTTACTAAACTAATATAAAAATGTATCCAAGATCTAAACATTAAATCAGAAACACTGGAACAATTGAAAGATAAAAAAGGTAAAATGCTTGAAATCCTAGGTGTAGGAAAGGACTTTCTGAACAGAAATTCAATTGTGTAAAAAATGAACAAATTGGACTATTTTAAATTAAAGAGCTTCTGCACAGCAAAGAAATCCATTAGTAAAGTGAAGAGACAACCTACAGAATGGAAAAATTTTTCTCCACCTATACCTCAGACAGAGGACTAATATCTAGACTATGTAAAGAACTCACAAAAATGAGACCCTCTAAAATAAAAGACTCAATCAAGAAACAGGCAACTGAAATGAACACATACTTCTCAAAAAAAGTACCAATGGCAAGTATATTTTTAAAAATGTTCAACATCTCTGCCCATTAGAGAAATACAAACTAAAACAATGTTAATGCTTCATATTATAGCAGAAAGAATGGCAATTATCAAGAAATGAAACAATGATTTAAGCTGGCATGGTTGTGGTAATAAATAAATAGTATGAATATACAACCATTAAGGAAATCAATATGAAGATTACTCAAACAACTAAAACTAGAATTCATATGACTCAGGTGTTCCCCTTCTAATTACCTTCCTGAAAGCACTAAAGGCATCATGCTATAGTGATATATGTGT
Source organism: Dolichotis patagonum (assembly GCA_004027295.1). Lineage (NCBI taxonomy): Eukaryota > Metazoa > Chordata > Mammalia > Rodentia > Caviidae > Dolichotis > Dolichotis patagonum. Next base: position 7,815 of record PVJX010042179.1, read on the forward strand.
ACCAGTGTTTATAGTAGCACAATTCATAAAAGGTAAATCCCAAAAGCAGCCTATATTCAAAACAGCGGATTAATGAAGAATGTGAGGTATCTGTACTTAATGTAATACTACTCAACTGTAAAGAAAGATAAACTCAAGGCAACTGTAGGAAACTTGATGCACCTGGAAAATATAATGTTTAGATAAATAAATCGGACACACAAGCTTACATACCTTATTACATCTCTCACTAGAGTAAGGCAAAGTACAAACAAACATCAAAATAAAGGATGGATAAAAGGAAACAACAGCATAGATCTCTTGCAAATGGGAAGGAGTTCAGGAGACCAAGGGAGAGGGAAGAGGGATAGTAGAAGGTAAAGAAAGAAGATGTAAGATATCGCCATAAACAGATACCAAAGACTCACAATAAATGTAAACATTGTATGCATAAACATGAGTAATAGCTACAAGAATGAAAACAGGGAAAGGGAATTTAGAGATGGAGAGTGAGTGGGGGAAGGAGATATTTTAAAAAGAAACAACACCGCATGCATGTACCTACTCTCCAAAGTGAATGTAAACTTTATATATTGCAAAAATATACTAATAAATTTTAAATTAAAATTTATAAAAGGAATTTGCTTCCCTGTCTGAACTATGTCAGCTCCCTGTCAAATGCATTCACAAGCACATTGCAAAATGATTCCCTAAATGTTCATCAGAAGTGTCCCTGGTAGAAAAAGCCATTAAGAAGATTCTTTGTTTGCATATCAATAAAACTCTATTCAAAGATGCTGCTTATTAACTCTCCAGTAATAGTCAAAAAAAAAAGTCAACATTTTCTTTTCACTGCTCTACATGGAGAGTTTCTGTAAGTCTACTTCAGGAAGAAAAAGAAAAAAAAGTTTTCATCAACGAAAAACTGCTTTTCCCTTGCCAAGAATCACAATACACACATTACCAAAATTGGATCTAAAGATAAGTGCTTGAGTCCAGCTGTGCAGATTCTACCTAAACATACTCTATTTATCATCAGTTTCCAGTGCTGCCACAGAAGCATTTGGCAGCCCAAGAGTGTGATCTGGAAATCAAACTAAATTTTTGAAAGAACTAATATGTGGAAAGTCTTACCTTTGCAACAAATGAAGACTTCAAAATGATCATCATACAATGTAATTTTTTAAAGAACTAATATTTGGAAAGTCTTACTTTTGCAATAAGTGAAGACCTAATTATAGTTAAACTTTTAAATTTCAAATTGTTTAGAACTATAAAGAGTACTGACAGTCATCTCCAAATATAAAAACCATGTTTTTTTCTGGATAAACATTGCCATTTGATGACAATGTAAAGACTGAGGAAAAGGTCAGTTTTAAAGGTTAATCAGAAATTTTGAAGTGGATGAAAAAGATGGGGTATTTTTATACAGTGGACTATTTCTCAGCTATAAAAAGGATGATCTTGAAGCTTTTATAGGTAAATGGAGGCAACTTGAGACTATTCTCATAAGTGAATAAATAACATTGATATTTGTAAATATCACATTGTCCCCTAGTGTAAAAAATAATAAAAACTGAAGGAATAATAAGATCAAAAATGTATAATAGATATTATAAAAATGAAAGGGAAGGAAAGTGCTGCAAAGGATATAACTGTACATATAAGTGTGTAAGATAGATGACCATACTACTAGGTTTTTGTTGGATTATCAAACAGAAGGGTTTGCACCGTCATTGTTTGATTGTCTGTCCACTTTTTATGCTTTGATTTTATAACTTGAACAACTATTTCTAAGATGACAATATGTAATTTATCAACTACTGATCTCATCATTTTTTTTGAAATTCTGTATTATTTCTACTTTTTTCTGTTTTGCTTTTTTCCTCTAAATAAAAAAAATAAATTTTGAAATTTGTTTTAAACAAGTTATTTAGAGATGCTACTAGTCATTCAAGTGGAGCTCTTAGTTAAACATTGGTACCACCGATTCAACCCTCAGTTGAGAGGTCTGGAAAGAGACAGCAGATAGAGTTTCCAGGATATGATAGCACTCAAAATTCAAGTGCATTGCACAAGCCATACACTAATCCTCACAATAACCTTATCAGTATTATTATCTTCATTAAATGCATAAACAGTCACAGAAAGGTAAATCAATAAGACATTCATGATCTCCAGGATCTGTCTGCCAGCATTCTGGCTCCTGGTCCATGCTCTGATCTTCTTTACACAAGTGTTTATAAAGTCAAGACCTTAAGACACTAGGTAATGAAAAGGTCTGAATATATAAATTAGGAATGAAACCAAGGAACTGTGGAGTCAGTGAAGTAAACTACTTCAAGGAGAGAAAAGTTCAGGGTTGAATGCTGCTTTGTAATTCATGAGGACCAACCAGGAGCCACTCATGGAATTTGGTTTGGTGGAGACACTGACTTCATCAGGAGGGATTTGGTCTGTGCATAGTGTGAGATCAGATGGAAAGATCTGAAAGGGAATGGGAGGTAAGGAAGTGGGAACAGTAATTGCAGGTTACTATTTTAGAATTATTATTATGGCTGGGAACAGAAAAGATGTCTGCAGGGAGCTGTTTGCTATTGCAGCTTCTTAGTGTTTGGTTATTGGTACTGATTCAACAAGACAGTACATAGTGGTAGAAGATTCCTAAGAGACATCTGGAAAGGGGATGCAAAAGGCAAGCTGAGTTAGCTCTGATTTCCTTCATATGAATCACAGAAAAGAAGAGAAACAGGTACAAATACATAGGAGAAACGATCCAGTGGAGGGAAGATGAAAGCATTTCTGAGTCAATACATTTTGTCTCCATTAAGCGTAAACGCAGATCATCAGCTCAGAGTCAGAATGAAAGAAAAAGAAAGGAAGAAAGTGTAACAGGTCACCTCCCCAAGGGACGAGAAAGCTTACTTGAGAAATGTGATGGCTGTTAGGGAAAGCTGAGAGTCATTTGGAATCCTGACTTCTGAGACAAACCAATTATGTCAGCATTCAGATTTTCCTCCAGCATTGTTTATTTGTTCTGGCACAAGGAGGGAAAGCAAAGATGGTGGCAATGTTAGTGACATTTTTTGAGGATTTGCTTTGTGTCATTCTCCTACATGCTTTATATGTAATGATTTCCAAACAACCCTGAATGGGACAGTTGCATATCAAATATTAAAGAGGGAACAGAGAGTCGCATGTTTCATGCAGCCAAGTGACTGAGGTGGGAAATGATATCAGCAGATATTTAATAATAACTTCCAAGTAGTTAGGTGAAATGCCTTGGAGACAGCCACGGGATGCTGAAACACAAGGAATACACTGCCCTATGGTTGGTCCTGGGATACCTGGCTTCAGAGAAAGCAATCTTGTCAAGTACAGGAAAGTTTCACCTAGCAAAGAGGCAGAAAGAAAATCTAAGGAAGTGTTGAGAGTGCCATGGGTTCTTCAGACACAGGTGAAATGCTCCAGAAAATACATATACAAGTTTAGCAGAAAGGGAAAAAAAAGAATCAAATTCAATTTGATGATGGCCAAAGTGACCATGTGGGGAACAAATCTGGGTGATAATTTTTGAGAAGGATGCTTAGGCCTTTGGGGTGACTGAATCAAACATGAGTGTGAGTGAATCACAGTGGTGCTGGTTCCAACAGTGTCTCACCAGATTGCAAAGCTGTCTTCCTTTAGTGTGTTGATATGGGATGTTCACTTTGATGACTATCACATAGATCAGAGTTCGAACAGGAAAGTGGACTAAAAATGTAGTTCGTGAATTTTAGAGACCAAAAGTCATTGCAAATTGAGAAATTTAAGGTATAGACATTGGAGACAACCCCAGTGATCTCACTCACATTTCACAGAGGAGATAATTTTCAGGACAAAAACTGGAAGACACCCAGGGCTTCCCCAGTGCAAAAAGGACTTCTTTCTCTCTGACTCCCAAACTCATGTCAATGCCTCTCACTGACAGAATTAAAAGAGGAACTTTGCTGACAATGAGTCTGGAAAATATAGTGTCCAGGACTCCAGCTCCTGAATATAGAAAAGTGAAGAAAGAAATAGGGCTGAGTTACCAGAAGTTAATGATATGAAACTGCAAATGATGAGTGATCTTTTCCTCCCTCCTCCTCTCCTTGTCCCTTTCTATCTCCCTGGATGACCATCGCCCAACCCTCGCATCTTCCCAATCCCCATCTAAGCAATGGTAAAGTTCTATCAAATTCTGAATTTGTCACTACACCCATTTTTTCACTGCCTCAGAGCTTTAACTCACCAGGAAGTCTTCACTTGTTCTCTTCCTCTGCCATTCTCCTCCAAAAAAGTACTCTCCTCTGTGTTTATTCCTCCTGCTTCTTCAGACAGCCGCTTGACTTGGCATTCTTTGTTCTCAGGAACTTTCCCCTCACATTCCTCAAAAGGTTCCAGTGGCTGGATCAGCCCTTCCATGACTCTCTTCCATTAGAAGACATTGCTGTCTGCTAGGTTACCTGGCATCTCTCTTCTCCACAAGTCTGGGACTTTGTTAGGTACAGAGTATATATACCCTGGTGTTGTGTTTTGCTTTGTTTTGTTTTGTTTTTTGTATATCACGTCAATGTCTTCCATAACAAATATCTTTAGCAATTATATTTGAAATGATGAAGGATACAAGAAAAAGAAAGGAGGAAAAGAAGGACAAGCAGGAGAAAAGAAAACACAGAAGACTTCCTTTTATTTCTTAATTAGAGTTTCATGCAGTCTTTTTTCTCAATTTACACATCTGGAACACATCGTTTATCTCATTTGTAAGGAATTCCTAATATATTTATTTATACTACTTTTGCTTATATTCCACCAATGTGAATCTAAACTGTGAGAAAATGCACTGACTATAACTAGAAAAAATGGCATTTACTTTCCCCCTTTTAAAATAATTTTATAAAGTAGTGAAGCCTTAAAGACTGAATTTTCAATTGGGAGGAAGGGTGAAAGTATTTCTCTATTCTGACTCTCTCCTATGACCCTCTCCATGCAAAAACTAAAAAGGAAATCATGAAATCCACCAAACAACCTTTGTTCCAGGCTCAAGACTAAGTTTCCAAAAAAGGCAATATTTAATAACTCATATTACAACTTGGTGAGACTAACCTGCTCAGGCCACCATAACAAAATACAACCATGGGACAGATTAAACAACAGAAGCTGATTTTTGAGTTCTGGAAGCTGAGCCTAGGTCAGGGGGCTGGGGAGGGCAGGTTTAGTGAGGGCCTCTTTCTGCTTGCAGATGTCCACTGTCTCACAGTGTCCTCACATGGTCCTTCCCCTCTCTTTCCTCTAACAAGGACTCAAATCTCATGCTAAGCATCTCACTTTCATTTCCATCATCGCAGAAAGGTATGCTAGTTGACAGTGACCTAAATAATCAGTTTAATATGAAGGAAATATTTCTGAAAGAGGAAATTTCAGACAGACAGGATAATGGGGGATCTACTGGTGATAGGCTGAGTATCACCTCCTCATTCCTTTCTCTTCTAACAGTGTTTAAAAACAAGGTAAGTTTTCATTACTCAGCTCAATTAACTAATATAAAGGATTCTATTTACTCCCATAACTTTAAAATCAAAGGGGCTTCAGACATTGTTTGTTCAGAGTCCTGCTTAATTTTCCTCTAGCTGTTCCAATTTTTCTATTAGCAGTTAACTCAGCCCATTTTCTCTCCAGGTACATCAGGCACTGCAGTTCTAGACCTCACATCTATACTCTACATCATGCAACAAGGTTTTCTCCCCTTCTTACTTAGAGTGAAAATCCTTACTTCACTTTGTTTGACCTAATTTTCCTACAGTCAGGACAGCCAAACTGACAGCCAAAACTCTCTCCATTGAAGTTTTACTTTTTGTGTGTGTGTGTGGTTTATATGTCCTTTAATGCATTTGTTACGACATATTTCTAGGTATATCAGGAGCTTAAAACTGAGGGATAAAATAGAAAAGCAGATTTCAAGATAACCAAAGTCAATAGCTTTCTAAAGTGCCAAGCAGAAGCCACTGGAAAACAGAATGGAAAGAAAGTTACATTCAGGATAGTAGGGCCAGGCATTAGGACATGCAGGTAAACCCAGCACTTGGGAGACTGAGGCAGGAAGATCTTTACGATTTCAAAACCAACCTGCGCCACAAACTGAGCTCAAGTCCAACCTGAACTGCATAGTGAGACCCTGTCTCAAAAAAAAAATTTAAAAAGAAACATTCAGGATAGGAGGAGAACTGCAAGCCCAAATTCTACCATTTAACTAAATCTGAAGACAAGTGATATAAACCTCAAGTGTACAGAATAAGTGCTATACAAAATAAATGCTAGTGTTAAATAAGAAATATAAAGAACTTTAAAAAGTGATTGGAGCACAGTGTTCATAAAATAAAAATTTTGATGACAGAATAATAATGATCATGATATAATAAATACTTTGAAGTCAGGGCTGGTGAGGACAGAACCAGGAAGCAGCAGCACCCTCCCATGC
>PVJX010042180.1:0-14290 GCA_004027295.1 Dolichotis patagonum
GGGTTCACATATATCACTGTGACATGCTCTTTTCAATTTTGAGGGGAAAACAGCCAGGAGGGAAATAGCTGGGTTGAATGGAACTTCTAATCCTAGTTTGTTGAGGAATCTCCATATTGATTTCCATAGTGGCTGCACCAGTCTACACTCCCACCAACAGTGGAGAAGTGTTCCTTTTTCCCCACAGCCTTGCCAACATTTGTTATCAGTTGATTTCTTGATGACAGCCATTTTTTCCAGAGTGAGATGAAATCTCAATGTTGTTTTAATTTGCATTTCTTGAAGGACCAGTGATGGTGAACATTTCTTCAATATTTATTTGCCATTTGAATATCTTCATCTGAGAAATATATGTTCATCTCAATTGCCCATTTTTGGAGAGGGTCTTTGAATTTGGGGGCTTGATGTTTTTCAATTCTTTATATGTTCTGGATATAAGTCCTTTGTCTGAGGGGTTGTCAGCTAAAATTCTTTCCAATTCTTGGGTTTTTCTTTTCACTCTGTTGGTGATTTCTTTTGAAGTTCAAAAACTTTTTAATAATATGAGATTCCAGTTTTGTTGATTCTTTGAAGTATTTCCCGTGTGGTTTTCATTTTATTCATGAATTCTCTCCCTACCCCTATGTCTCCAAGACTTCTACCTACCTTGTCTTCTAGTAGATTTAGTGTTTCTGTTTTAATATTTAGATCTTTGATCCATTTTGACTTTAGTTTAGTGCATGGTAATAGGCATGTATCTAGTTTAAGTCTTTGGCATGTGGAAAGCCAATTTTTCCAACACCATTTATTAAAGAGGCCATTCTTTTTCCAGTGAACATGCTTAGCCCCTTTGTCAAATATAAGGTGGCTGAGTGTCTTTGTAGTTGTCTTTGCATCTTCTAATCTGTCCCATTGATCCTCAGGTCTATTTCTCTACCAGTACCATGCTGATTTTATCACTGTGGCTTTGTAGTATAATTTCAAGTCAGGGATTGAGATGCCTCCTGCCTTGCCTTTGTTGCCCAGAACTGCTTTTGCTATTCTAGGTTTCTTCTGTTTCCAAATGAATTTTAGGAATGTTGTTTCTATATCTGTAAAGTATGTTAATAGTATTTTGATTGGGATTGCATTAAATCTGTAAAACAGTTTGGGGAGTATGGCCATTTTCACAATGTTGGTTCTTCCTAGCCAAGAGCAAGGAATATCCTTCCATTTTCTAGTATCCTCTTCAGTCTCTTTTCTAGAGTAGTATAATTTTCGGCATATAGGTCTTTTACATTCTTGGTTAGGTTGATTCCTAAGTATTTCATTTCTTTAGATGCTATTGCAGAAGGTGATATTTCCATAATTTCTCTCTCATGGAGTTTCTTGTTTGTGTACAGGAATGCTATTGATTTTTGAGTGTTGACTTTGTATCTGGCTACCCTGCTGAATTTGTTTATTACCTCTAGTAGTCTTTTAATGGAGTTTTTTTTGGGTCTTCTATATAAAGTATCATGTCATCTGCAAATAATGATATTTTAACTTCTTCCTTTTCTATCTTTATTCATTTTGTTTCTCTCTCTTGTCTGATTGCCCTGGCTAGTGTTTCCAGAACTATATTGAAAAGGAGTGGTGATAGTGGAGATCCTTGTCTTGTTCCTGATTTTAAAGTGAAAACTTTCAGTTTCTGTCCTTTTAGTATAATGTTGGCTGTTTATTTGTCATAGATGGCCTTTATGAGATTGAGGTAGGTACCATCTATTCTGAGTTTTTGTAGGGTTTTTGTCATGAACAAGTGTTGGACTTTATCAAAAGCTTTTTCTGCGTCTATTGAAATGATCACATGATTTTTGTTTTTGGCTCTGTTGATGTGGTGTATCACATTTATTGATTTGCATATGTTAAACCATCCCTGCATTCCTGGAATAAATCCCACTTGGTCGTGGAGTATTATCTTCTTGATGATTTGCTGCATTCTATTTGCCAGCATGTTATTGAGAATTTTTGCATCAATGTTCATTAGTGATATTGACCAGTAGTTCTCCTTTTTGGTTGGGTCTTTCTCTGGTTTTGGTATCAGAGTGATAATTGCCTCCAGGAATAAGTTAGGGAGGATTGCTTCTCTTTCAATTTCATTGAAGAGTTTAAGGAGTATTGGCATCAAATATTCTCTAAATTTCTTGTAGAACTCAGCCATGAATCCATCAGGACCTGGGATTTTCTTTGTTGGTAAGTTTTTAATAACATTTTCGATTTCAGTAGCTGATATTGCATTATTCAAAATTATTATATCTTCTTGATTGAGCTTTGGTAGTTCATATGTTTCTAGAAATTTGTCCATTTCCTCTGTGTTTTCCACCCTATGTGAGTACAGATTTTCATGATCTTTTGAATTTTCATGGGATCTTTGGTAATTTCACTCTTTTCAGTCCTTATTGCATGAATTTGAGTTTCTTCTTTCTTTTTCTTGATAAGGTTGGCTAGAGGGTTTTCAATTTGGTTTATTCTCTCAAAAAGCCAGCTCTTTGATTTGTTAATTCTTTGAATTGTTTTTTAAGTTTCAATTGCATTAATTTCTGCTCTGATCTTTACAATTTCCTCTCTTCTTTGAGCTTTGGGTTTGACTTGCTTTTCCTTTTCTAGAAGTTTGAGATATAACATCAGGTTGTTTATTTGTTTGTTCTGTTTTCTTGATGTGACAATTTATTGCTATATATTTCCCTCTTATGACCACTTTCATTGTGTCCCACAGGTTATGCTATGTTGTATCTGCATTTTCATTGAATTGTAGATATTGCTTTATTTCTTCTTTAATTTCACCTGTAGCCCACTGGTTGTTCAGAAGGTTATTTAATTTCCATGTATTTATGCAGGTTTTGAAATTTCTTTTGTCATTAATTTCCAGTTTCATTGCACTATGGTCAATTATTATGCATGGGATAATTTCAATACCTTTGAATTTACTTAAGAACATTTTATGGGTTAATATATGGTCTGTTTTGGAGAATGTCCCATGTGCAGCTGAGAAGAATGCATATTCTGATGTGGTTGGATGGAACACTCTGTAAACATCTACTAAGTCCATTTGCTCACATGTTTGATTCAGTTCTATTATTTCTAACTTTGCTAACTTTATCTAGTTGCTCTATCTCTTTGCAATAGTGGGGTATTAAAGTCTCCTGTTACAATTGTGTTCTTGTGTAATTGGTTTTTCATGTTCATTAGTATTTGTCTTATATTGTTGGGTGCTCCTTTATTTGGTGCATATATTTTTATAATTGTTAGTTCTTTTTCTTGAATTTTTCCACTAACAAGTATATAGTGAGCTTCTTTATCTCTTTTAATCATTTTAGGTTTGAATTTCACATTGTCTGCAAACAGAATATCTACCTCTTCTTTTTTCTGGGTTCCTGTTGCATGGAATACTGTTTTCCATCCTTTGACTTTTAATCTATGATTTTCCTTTTGGGTCAGATGTGTTTCCTTTATACAGCACATTGTGGGATCTTGTTTCTTGATCCAGTCTGTCAATCTATTTTTTTGATAGGTGAATTGCCATTTACATTAACGGTTATAACTGATATGTACTGGCTCAACTTTGTCATGTTATGTTCCTGTTGTTTGTTTTCTGCTTTTCTCCCGTGTTTAATTGCTTGCTCTGCCTGGTGGTTTCTTTCTGTTGTTGTTCTGGAGATTGTAATCATTTTTATCTCTATCTAGTATGTTTTTCAGTACTCTTTCTAGGGTTGGTTTGGTGGACATGAATTCCTTCAGTTGTTCTTTGTCATGGAAGTATCTTGTTTCTCCATTAAATTTGAAAGACAGTTTTGGCACATCAAAACTGGGTACATCAGTCTGGGTTGAAAGTTGTTTTCTTTCAGGGCTTGAAATACTTCATTCCAAGTTTGTCTTAACTTGAGGGTTTGCACTGAAATGTCTGCTGTGATTCTGATGGGCTTTCGTTGATAGGTGAGTTGTGTCTTTTCTCTAACAGCTTTTAGTATTCTGTTTTTATGTTGTATATTTAAGATCCTAATTATTATATGTCTAGGTGTAGATTTATGTTGGTTGTCACTGTTTGGCATTCTATATGCCTCACTTATCCGTATATCAGATTTTTTCCCCCATGTTTGGGAAATTTTCTGCTGTTACTTCTATGAATAGTTTACCTATGTCATTCACGTTGACTCCTGCATCTTCATTGATGCCTAGTAATATTATATTGTTTCTCTTGGTGTCATCTTGAAGCTGCTGGATTGTCATTTTATGCTGTTTTGTTGTTTTTAAAAGTTCTACTCTTTCATGATCACTAACTGAGATCCTGTCCTCAAAGTCCAAAATTCTATCCTCAGCTTCATTTAAATGGTTTTGCCAACTTTCAATAGAGTTTTTTGTTTCTTTGATATCTCTTTGAATTTGTTTCATAGGTTCTAATTGTTTTCTATATTATTCATTCAAGGTTTCAATCAAATTCACATGCTCCTGTATTTTTTTATATCTATTTCTGCTCTGGTGATGCTGAGAATCTCCTTTACTAAGGTTGTTATTTCTGTTTTTACATAGAAAATTATTTCTAATTTGATTTCCTCAACAGCCTCATAGATTTGTTTCTTTATTTCACTTTCTATCTTTTTGGAGATTTCTGATGTATGATTTTTAATGCCCTCTATTTCAATGTTGCCTGTACTTGCTCCTGATGGACTAGATGTTTGAGATTGCATTTTGCTTTTTCATTTTGTCATTTTCACATTTTGGGCTAATATTTGGTCTTTCAATCCCAATAGTCTCAACTGTCAGTAGTGTGTATCTTAGGGTCCTACTGTGGGGTTCATGTTTGTCTGATTGTTGATTACCACAATGTAGAGGAGGGCCTGTCACCTGTGTTTCTCCTGCAGGGCCTGTTGGGTGAGTCCTATATTCTTCCTAGGCTGACTAGCCATGGAGTATTGATGTAGGTCAATCCTTAGTTCTTGCTGTTACTATGTCTTCAGGTTATTCCAGATCACTAGATCTCCCTGTCTATAGTGTTTGTGTTGACTGAGGCCCTACTGTGTCACTGGGTGTCTCATAAGCCCTTTTGATTTTCTCCAAGTTGGGGGAGGCCTTATTATCACACTCCTCACCCTGCGTGATGTTCTCTGTGTGGAGGAGGGAATCACTCACCCTCCTGCCAAGCTCACCAAGGTCTTACAGTTGGAGGGAGCTTCAGTACTGTTCCTATTTTCCCACTGCAGACCTCTATTGTAGGGGCCAACTCACCACACTGACTGGAGCCTGCTGAGGTTATCTGTTTGGGTGAGGGGTTGCTGAATCTCCTACTCAAGCCAACACAGTTAATCCACTGCAGTCCAAGGTTCTGGGAGAAAGGGTGGGAGCAGAAGATCAACAACAGTACTAGGTCCAGGAGGGGGGGTCCCTGAGGGTAGCAGGCTGGTGGTGGTGGTCTGTGCAGTGGGGCATGTGGGAAGCGCATCATGCAGCGTAGGTGGTCTGGGACGAATGGCGGTCTGAGGGCAGTGGTCCATCTAGTAGTAGTTTTTTGAGGAATCTCCACACTAGTTTCCACACTGGTTGCAGCAGTCTACATTCCCATCAACAGTGGAAAAATGTTCCTTTTCCCCACAACCCCTCCAGCATTTGTTATTGCTTGGTTTCTTGATATAGCTATTCTTTCTGGGGGTGAGGTAGAATCTCAGTGTTGTTTTAATCTGCATCTCTTAAATGACCAGTGATGTCAAACTTTTTTCTGCCTATTTATTTGCTGTTTGTATTTGTTCATCTGAGAAGTGTGTATGCATCTCAGATGCCCATGTTTGGATTGGGTCTTTAAATCTGGGAGGACTGATTTTTTTTTTAGTTCTTATATATTCTTGTTAGTAATCCTTTGTCTGAGGAACAGCTGGCAAACATTTTCTCCCACTTTGTGGGTTGTTTCTTCACTCTGTTGGTGGTTTCTCTTGCTGTGCAAAAGCTTTTCAGTAGGGTGAGATCTCAGTTGTTCTTTCTTGATGATAGTTCCTGTATAATCTGGGTTTTGTTCATAAAGTCTTTGCCTATACCAATGTCTTTGAGAGTTTTACCTACTATGTCTTCTAGCAGATTCAATATTTCTGTTTAATCTTAAGATCTTTGATCCATTCTAATTTTAGCCTGGTACATGGTGAAAGATATGGGTCCAAGAGTAATCTTTGGCATGTGTAGAGCCAGTGTTTTCAGCTCCATTTATAAAAGAGGCTATTTTTCTTCTAGTGAAAGTGTTTAGCACCTTTATCAAAGATCCATCAGCTTAGTATATCTGGAGTTCTTTCAGTATCTTCTAAACTGTTCCACTGATCTTTTTTGTTTGTTTGTTTTGTTTTGTTTTTGCCAGTACCACAGTGTTTTGTTTTGTTTTGTTTTATCACAGTAGCTTTATAGTATAATTTGAAGTCAAGGATTGTGATCCCCCCCCCATCTTGTCTTTATTACCCAAGATTGACTTTGCTATTCTAGGTCTCTTCTGGTACCAAATGAATTTTAGGGTTCTTTTCTCTAATTCTGTGAGATATGCTATTGGAATTTTGATTGGAATTGCACTGAGTCTGTGTAACAGTTTTAGAAGTATGGCCATTTTCACTATATTGGTTCTTCCTACCCAAGAGCATAGAATATCTCTCCATTTTCTAATATCCTCTTTAATCTCCTATTTGACAGTACCATAGTTTGAAATGTAAAGGTCTTTTACATCCTTTATTACATCCTAAGTATTTCATTTTTGGGGATGCTATTGTAAAAGGTATTGTTTCCCTGATTTCTCTCTCAGCCAGTTTGTTATTTGTGTACAGGAAGACTTGATTTTTGAGTGTTGAATTTGTAACCAGGTATGCAACTGAATTTGCTTATTGAATCTAAAAGTCTTTCAGTGGAGTTTTTGGGGTCTTCTAACCATACTCACAGATGAATATCATGTCATCTGTGAATAATGATAGTTTAACTTCTTCCTTTCCTATCTTTATTCCTTTTATTTCTTTCTCTTGTCTAATTGCTCCAACTAAAGTTTCAAGGACTATGTTGAATACAAATAGAAACAGTGGACATCCTTGTCTTGTTCCTAATTTTGGAGCAAAAGCTTTCCATTCAGTTTTTGTCCATTCAGGATGATGTAGGCTGTTCCTTTGTTTTAGATGGCTTTTATCAGATTGAGATAAAGACTGTTCCAATCTCTTTAAGGTTTTTATCATGTATGAGTGCTAAGCTTTCTCAAAAGCTTTCTCTTCATCTATTGATATGATCACATGATTTTTGTCTTTGGCTCTGTTAATACATTACATTTATGGATGTATGTATGTCAAACCATCCTTGTATCCTTGGGATGAATCCCACTTGGTCAAAGTGTACAATCTTCTTGACAATTTGCTGCAATCTGTTTGCCAGTATCTTGAGCATTTCTGCATCAATGTTCATTAGTGAGATTGGCCTGTAATTCTTTCTTAGTTGGTTCCTTCTCTGGTTTTGGTATCAGGGTAATGTTTGCTTAGGGGAATGAATTTGAAAATATTGCATCTCATTCCATTTTGTTAGAGTTTGAGAACTAGTGATGTTAGGTCTTCTCTAAATTTCTTGTAGAATTCAGAAATGAATCCATCAGGGCCTGGGCATTTCTTTGTTGATAGGTTTTTAATTACATCTTCAATTTCATTTATTGACATTGGGCTATTTAGGAATTTTATATCTTCTTGATTCAACTTTGATAACTCATATATATCTAGGAATCTGTCCATTTCTTCTGTATTGTCCATCTTGGTAGAATAAAAGTTTTCAAAATAGGTATAGATGTTTTTCTGCATTTCTGTAGGGTCTGTTGTGGTTTTTTTCTTTTCATTCCTAATTGTATGGATTTGAGTCTGTTCTTTCCTTTTTTAATAAAGTTGGCTAAGAGTTTGTCAACTTTATTTAATCTTCCAAAGAACCAACTCTTCAATTCACCAATTCCTTGTATTTTTTTAGTATCCAGTGTGTTAATTTCTGCTCTGATCTTTATAGTTTCCTCCCTTGTACAACATTTAGCCTGCTTTTCTTTTGCTAGAAGTTTGAGATTCAACATTAAGCTGTTTACATGCACTTGCTCTGTTTTCCTGCTATGGTTATTTACTGCTATAAACTTCTCACTTAAACTGCTTTCATTGTGTCCCACAAGTTCAGTATTGTCATTATCATTCAACTGTAAAAACTGTCTAATTCTTTAATTTCAAATGTGACCCATTGGTTGTTCAGTAAGGTGCTATTTAATTTCCATGTGTTTATGAAGTTCTGAGCCAGAATATGGTTTATTTTGGAGACTGTGCCATGTACATCTGAGAAGAATGTGAATTCTAATGTTGTGGGGTGGAACACTCTATATACATCTACTAGGTCCATTTGTTTAAAAGTTTGATTTAGCTCTAATATTTCATTAGGGATTTTTTTGTCTAGTTGATCTGTCTTTTTGTGACAGTGGGGTATTGAGGTTTCCCAATACAATTGTATTAGGGTTTATTTGATTTTTCATGCCTGTTAGCAATTGTTTTATATATCTGGTGCACTGGTATTTGTTACATAAATATTTACGATTGTTATCTCTTCCTCTTGGATTGTTCCCTTTTCAAGGATTCAGTGACCTTTTTTATCTCTCTTAATCAGTCTTGGCTTGAAATTCATTTTATCTGCAAATAGAATAGCTACCCCTGCTTTTTTTCTGGGTTCCTGTCACATGGAGTATTGTTTTCCATCCTTTACCTTTCAGTCTGTGAATTTCTTCTTGAATGAAATGTGTTTGTTATATGCGCCATATTGTTAGATCTTGCTTCTTGATCCATCCTGCCAGTTTGTGTCTTTTGACTGGTGATATGAGACCATTAAATTGATGGTTATAACTGATATATATTGACTTATCCTTGTCATGTTATTTTCCTGTTAGTCGCCCCCTTTTCCCTTCCTTCTAATTGTTTGTCTCCCCTGTTGAATTCCTTCTGTTGGGGTTCATGGAGCTGTAGCCCTTATTATCTCTTTCTAGAATGTCCTTCAGAACATTTTGGAGTGCTGGTTTGGTGGTCATAAATTTCCTCAGACATTCCTTGTCATGGAAGTATCTTATTTCTCCATCATTTTTGAAAGATAGTTTTGCAGTGTACATCAATCTGGGTTGCAAGTTGTTTCCCTTTAGAAGTTGGAGTACTTCACTCCAAGTTTTCCTTGACTTGAGAGTTTGTGCTGACAAGTCATCTGTAATTCTGATGGGCATTCCTTTATAGGTAATTTGTTTCTTTTCTCTAACAGCTTTTAAGACCCTATTCTTGTGTTGAATTTCTGGAATCTTGACTATGATATGTCTGGCTCTAGATTTCTTTGATCTTTGCTAATTGGAGTTTTATATGCCTCATTTATCAGTATGTCAAACTCTTTTTCTCTATCCAGAAAGTTTTCTGTCATGATGTCTGAACATTTTTTAATGTGAATTGTGGAATCTCCTGCTTGTTCATTGACTCCAATTAATCTTAAATTATTCTTCTTTGTCTCATCTAACAGCTACTGGATTGGTTTTTCATGCTCCCTTGTTATTTTCCAGAAATCTTTCTTTTTCCTGGTTGCTAATGGCAAACCTGTCTTCAATAGCTGAGATCTTATCCTTACATTGGTGTAATCTGCTTCAAATATTTTCAGTGGAGTTTTTATTCTCCTAGATACCTGCTTGAATCTGTTTTATTGATTCCATTTCTTTCCTATGCTGAGCTTCTATAATTTGCTTAAGCTTATCTTTTTTTTTTTTTTTTTTTTGTCTGTGTCTGCTCTAATGTGTCTGCTCTAAGCATGGTGTGTATTTTGGAGATTGTTTCTGATTTCATATTTTCCAGAGTCTCATTCAATTACTTTTTTGTTTCCACTTCAGAGAAACCTGGTGGGGGGCTTTCAGACTGCCCCACCTCATTGCCCTCTGGATTTGCCTTTGGCAAACTGGCTTTCTGAGGTTGCATTTTGCTTAAGTGTCTTCTCATTTTATTTTCTCTCTCTTTTTTAGTTTAATTCCTGGAGTGATTTATTAAGTTGTCTATGGTGGATTGCTTTATTGGTAGTATTTAGGACCCTTAGGTGATGATTACTTCTATGTGATATCTTCTAGGTATAGCTAGTTTTTGGATTTTTGAGTCTGTTGGAAGATCTTACCACTTCAGTTTGTTGGAGATGAGAAGCTGTTGCTTCTTTGGCCTAGTCCCTGGTTCTTTGGCACTGTGTCACCATATTTTCTGTAACCCTTACTTAATCTCAGTCATGGAATACCAGGACCAATAGCTGCTTAGAATGATTATTTCAATTTTGGCTATGGTGGTACCAATAACATCAAACAGCCTAGAACATAACAAACTGAGTGAACCTTTAATTTGCAACTTTTAACCATACAAACTATATTTGTTATTATATAACAAAATGTAAAACAAACCAGATAATTATATGCAATATATAAGTCCATAATGTATCAATTTTGCCCTGGGGGTTAAAATTTAAAATAGATTAAAGAGAAAATAGAGAAATGGAAGAAGAGAAAGAAGTTAGAAGTAATGTTGGAGGACAAAGGGGGATCACACCAACTTGGGGAAACTGGTACAGAAGACTGAAGGAAAAGAGACATAGAAGACATAAAAGTAAGAACAAAACAACACCCACAAAGAGGTTGGGAACCACTTTGAAACTCATATGTAAACAATGAAGGAGAAAGAGAAATGAAAAAAAAAAGCAAAAGAAAAAACAAATAATCTATTTCCAAGATGTTCTCTAGTTTGACTAGTAGACCACCTACGGAGGCAGAGCCCCTGAGCCTATCTGTCCCAGCAGGCAGCAGGTGCATTATGGCAGAGTAGTATGAACCTCAGCAGCCTGTGTGGAGACCAGACACTGGGCTCACCACAGTCCAAGCAGTTCTCACGGGTCTGCGCTTATCCTGGAGCTGCTAGACGAGACTGGCAGCAGTTCCGGTTTCTGGGTTTATGTGGCTCATCTCCAAAATGGCTTCTGGCTAATTGCTGTCCCCCCACAGGAGGACTAAGTCCTCTGCACTCACAGGTAGCCAGTGAACTCCCCCATGTCCGCTGCTGCACCCCCACTGCCACATCTCTCTTCAGAGGCCTCTCGGATTGCAGCCATCGCGGTCACCATGACCGTGAGTTCTGGGTTCGAACAGCCCCTCTTACGCAGCAAGTTCCATCTCAGGGCAAAGTCGCCACCGGCTACAACCTTCTTCGTTGATATTTTTCTTTTTACCCTCTCTGTCAGCTTCAATTCACACTTCACATTCTTGCTGGGTCCAAGGGACCCACTTCCTCCTTCCTTGTCTTCCTCATGATGTCATAGTCCAGCATCTGGACAGTGACTCTCAGAGAGGCTGTTTTCTCTCTAATTTTTTTTCTAATTTTTTTCTCTCACTTCTGTTTTACGAAAGTTTTCTTTTTAAAAAAACAAAAAAGTGTAAAAATGATACTGAATTTCTTTTTAAAAGATAGGCTATTAACACTAGTTAGTATATTGTGTATTATCTTGAAAGTTGTTATTCAGATTATAAGATTTAGGCATACAAAATATGACCAATTGGACAATGAATGCACAAACTGTTCTTTTTGGTGAACAGAGATTAGTAGTATAGTTATGTATCTTGTATATATTTACACACACACACACACACACAATCTTTTCCCTTTTCTCCTTTCCCCTATCCCAGTTGTTCTTTCCTTGTGAGCACTTTCTTTCCCTTTCATTTTCACAATATCTATTGTACATTATGAATCTTATTTACTTTTTTTATTATAGCGAGATGATATATTTACACATGCAAGTTTAATTCATTTCACTTGTGAATATGGTCTCCAGTTGTATCCATTTACCTATAAAAGCCTCAAGTTTATTCTTTTTTTAGCTGAGTTATTACTGCATTGTATAAAAATCTTTTTTATCCATTTGGTGGCTGATGGGCACTCAGGTAGTTTCCAAGATTTAGCTATTACAAAGTGGTGTGTTGCTATACATGTGCTGCACAGATGTCACTGTGGCATGATGTTTTCAATTCTTCTGGAAAAATACCCAGAAGAGGAGTAGCTGAATTGATTGGGACCTCCAATCCTAGTTTTCTGAATGATCTCCACATTGATTTCCACAGTGGTTGTACCACTCTACAATTCCCAGCAACAATGGAAAATGGTTCCCTTTTCTCCACAGCCCTGCCAACATCTGTTATTGGTTGATTTCTTGATGACAGCCATTCTTTCTGGAGCAAGATGGAATCTCAGTGTTGTTTTAATTTGCATTTCTCAATTGACCAGTGATGTTGAACATTTCTTCATATATTTATTTGCCATTTGAATTTCTTTATCTGAGAAGTACATGTTCTTCACATATACCCATTTTTGGATTGGGTCTTTGAATTTGGGGGCCTAATGTTTTCAGTTCTTTATATGCTCTGGATGTAACTCTTTAGTCTAAAGGATAGCTGCGTCAATTTTTTTTTCCTATTCTTTAGGTTTTCTTTTTATTCTGTTGATGATTTATTTTAATGTGCAAATATTTTTTTCTTTTTTTTTCTTTTAAAGAGAATAAAACAAAAGAGGACAGAACAAAGCAGATAAGAAAAGAACAACATAAGCAACACAGCACTTTACAACAAGACAACCGGAAATTAAGTAGCTATCATAATATCTCTTTCTTTGCTACAGTTGATCATAGTTTCAAATACAATAATATCAAACATAACAAAATAGTATAAAACAATTCAAAAGAATAAAAGAATTACAGGGCATTCTGAACAAAATAACAGAAAATGATCAATGGCTACTATAATATCTCATTTTCCATAAAAAGATTTGTTTATACTGTCACATATATTAAAATCCCAATAAGACACAATGTGATAGAACCAATGGTAATAGAAGAATAAAAGCATGGTAGAACTTCAAAGCAAGACAATATTAAATCAGCAATGGTTGCTATAATGTTTTGTTTTCTTCAAAACAGCTGTTCATACCATCACACATAATAAAGTCAAACAAAACAGAATAAAACCATTCCAACTGATGAATGAATACATTAAAAGTCTTCAAAGCTATGTAATGGGGAATCATGATTACCATCAAATCTTATGTACTCTTACCAACTCTCCTACTAGGGAGACTATACAGTATTTACACATGTGAGTTTGGTTTATTTCGCTTATAAGTATGGTCTCAAGTCATGTCCATTTATTTATAAATATCTCAATGTGATCATTCTTTATAGCTGAGTAGTACTCCATTGTATAAAAATACCACAACTTTTTTTATCCATTCCTCAGTTGGTGGGCACTTAGGTTGTTTCCAGGATCTGGCTATTACCAATTGTGCTGCTATAAACATGGGTGCACATATATCACTGTGCTATGATGTTTTCAGTTCTTCTGGGAATATGCCTAGAAGTGGAATAGCTAGGTCAAATGGGGCCTCCAGACCCAGCTTTCCAAGGAATCTCCAGACTGACCTCCACAGTGGTTGCACCAGTCTACACTTCCACCAACAGTGCAGAAGAGTTCCTTTTTTCCCGCAGCCTCCCCAGCATTTGTTGTTGGTAGTTTTTTTTTTTTTATCCTGGCCATTCTTTCTAGAGTGAGATGAAATCTCAGTGTGGTTTTAATTTGCATTTCTCTCGTGAAAAATGAAGATGAACATGTTTTCATGTATTTATTTGCCATTCGTATTTCTTCATCTGAGAACTGTGTGTTCATTTCAGATGCCCATTTTTGGATTGGGTCTTTGAATTTCGAGGGTCTGATTTTTTTTAATTCTTTATAAGTTCTAGACAGAAGTCCTTTGTCTGAGGAACAGTTCACTAAGATTTTTTCCCAGTTTGTAGATTTTCTTTTCACTCTGCTGGAAATCTCTTTCGACATGCAGAAACTCTTTAATAAGACGTGATCCCAGTTACTGATTCTGGGAAGTATTCCCCGTGTGGTTTGATGCTTGTTCATGAATTCTCTATCTACCCCTATATCTTTGAGATTTTTACCTACTTTGTCTCCAGCAGATTTAGTGTTTCTGTTTTAATATTTAGATATTTGATCCATTTAGATTTTAGTTTAGTACATGGTGATAGGCATGGGTCCAGTTTTAGTCTTCAGCATATTGATAGCCTATTTTCCAGTACCATTTGTTAAAGAGACTATTGTTTTTCCAGTGGATGTGTTTGGCCCCTTTATCAAAGATAAGGTGGTTGAGTGTGTTTGTGGTTTTGGTTGTATCTTCCAATCTATCCATTGATCTTCAGGTCTGTTTTTATTCCAGTACCATTTTGATTTTATTAC
>PVJX010042181.1:0-14291 GCA_004027295.1 Dolichotis patagonum
GGGGCGGGGGCCTGGCTCTCACTGGGAGGGGTGGGGCGGGGCCTGGCTCTCACTGGGTGGGCCTGTCAGCAGCTTGCACGCAGCTTCGTTGGCTGGTCAGCAGGCATGTTTATTTTTTCAGATCATGTTTTTGAGCCAGTTAGTTGAGCTGTTTTATTATGTAAAAGCATTTTTGTTTGTTATTAGAACATTTCAAATGTGTATTTGTTTGAAAACTTGGACACTGAGGAACAAAAAAGTGGGTGTGAAAAACACAGCAGTACTCTTAACCATTTTTGGAATTGGAGGAATCGCCTGTTTGCTTTTGGTTTTCAAATAGCAACTGAAATAGTTGGGGAGTTCATCCAGGACCCGGGGCGTGGACAGCTCAGTGGGAGTTGCTCATTCCCAAGAGGCCCTGTTCATTGTAATTTTTTTATCAGCCTCTGATTTTAGATCATATTGGAAAATTACATACTACATGTGACCACTGGCGTTAGGTTTTCAAATGGTGGTAGTGTTTGAGAGTCCTGCTTGTGGCCTGCTATGGCTCTACTGGTGCTATTTTTGTCTAAGCCAGAATCCATGTTGGTTAATCCAGTATCACAAACTAAAATTCTTTACTTTTCAGGTCTGTGTAGTTCTTGTTTTTCTCTCTATCTCCCTGTAGAACCCATAATGTACGCTCAAAAACAAGAGATTTTTGGGAGCTGGTGATTTAGCTTAGCGGCATAAGCACCTGCCTTGCAAGTGCATGGTCATGAATTCGATCCCCAGTAGTGATATTAAAAAAAAAAAACGAGATTTGTATTCTATCCCAATCTGTTCCCTGCAGGGTTTTCAGTCAATGCGTCTTCGGAGCGGCTCAACATGGGTGAAATCGAGACTCTGGATGACTACTGAAGCACCCGCTGCTACACTAGCCTTCGCCTCCTGTCTGCCAGCTGTGGGGCCTCCGCCTCTGGACACAACACGCGCTCACCACTGATCCTTCATCACTCTGCAACAAATCACCACTGATCATCTCAGGCTTTTTCTTCCGCCCTTTGTGTCCACGATTCTTTAAACCATGTTTGTTGCTGAGCATCTCAGACTGTACATAGTGGACCAGACCCTGCGTCTCGGGTGACAGGTGGGATCGCTCCCCAACAAAGCTGATTTTTGGCAGCACGTGTTTACTGTGCCGTGATTTCATCTACTGTCTCCCAGGAAGTGAGTCGGGATCTGCCAGTAGTAACTTGCTTTCTCTTGTCCGTTTTTTCCTTCTCTATTGTTTTTTCTTCTTCTTCTTTTTTCCCCTCATGAGGGCAAAGAGGTGTAACTGGTGCAATCATGAAGAGAGTTAATGGTTAACGGACATTGGCCAGTGACAAAATGCCCCCTGGACTGTGACTCAAGTGTCCGACTGAGACTGGCAGAACTCTCCAGTCTGGAGGCTGCGTTGCCACTGCTAACTTTGGGATTGCATCGCAAAGGCCCTGAGTGGGGTGGAGTTGAGGTTGATTGGTTTATTGTTGCACACCCCTCACCTGTTCTGAGTGTCCTTGTGGAGAAAGGATTCAGGTTTTCCTCATAGATAGCGACTTCTGAGCAAGCCGGTTCTCCCTGGCGTACTCCACCTTGATTGGACAATGGAAACCCGGTGGCCGGGGAGAGAAACTTATTCTTAATTTTTCTTTCTTACAAAAATGGATTTTTTTTTTCCCATAAGTATTTTTACTTCAGAGGACTAGGACCAGTTTGTTTTGGGCCCTTCTGCTGAAAATTTGTCTCGTTTAAGAGGCACCTAGGATCTTTACCATATGTATGAATTTGTATAATTTCATTTTGGATAGGGATAAACTTGCTTCCGATAAAAGCCCGGAATTTCATCTGGTTCCTCAGAGCATTGCGTGTGTGTCTTGCTGTGGCCCCGACAAGGTTTTGTATAAAGATTCTGGGATGGCAAGATGCTTGCCTTTTCTGAAAAGAGAACATACAAAACCTGCCCATCTCTAAGCTCTTCACCCCAGACACCACTGTGGGGGGCTGCAGTGGGACAGGGACGGGGAGGGGGCCAGCGGGCCGCGTGCAGAAGCCTGCTTCTGGTTGCGCCTCCTGCTATCCTTTCACTTCAAGTAGAAATGTACTCAGCTCTATTTATAAACAGATACTCTTCCTGCTTCAGCCAAACCCCGCAGCCCCTCCTGGACGGCCCCTCCCACCTCACGCCTCGGAGGGAACCCTGCCTGGGGGGCCTGTGGGAGACGGCTTGGGATACAGCGCTTTCCCACTCTGTCGTCAGTGCCTGGAGAAGGCTGGAGTTGCTCTGGGAGCAGTTTGGTCTGGGAGGATTCTATTTGGGTTCTGTTTTTATTTTGAATGACCATTCTCCCAATCCCTTCTCGCCTCCCTCTCCCTCCTAAGTGTGTACAATAACTATACAGAGACTGCTACAAACTTGTATATAGTTTTTGGATCAAACAGCATGAGGAGAGAGGGAGCCATTAAAATTTGGGACTCCTACTCTCCTTTGCTTTGTAAATTCAAAAATGGGGGGTGGGGAAGAGGGATAGTTAAAATGTTTACAAAACTTTAAGCTCCCTCGGAACTTTTGCCAGTGTGGAGGAAAATAAAAAAGAACTTAAATAAGATGTGGCTGTGTTCTCTGTGAGCGCACCTCTTGTACTCACCAGCATTGAGGCTGAGTTTTGCACTGAGCTCTTTGGGGAACAGTGCCAAACCTCTGCAGGCACCCCAGACATGGAGGTAGCCCAGACGACGCGCACTGCCAGGCCACGAGGCACTGGCTGGGCCCAGGCCTGAGGTGGCAGAGGTCAAGGTAAACACTGGTAAGTCTGCCCAGTAGCTTTCCGCCTTCACCGTTCCCCTCTGCGGACCACAGGCACACTCCCTCTGAATGTAGCCCTCAGCTTGTAGGCGAGACTCAGGTCTTTGTTTATGAAAAATAAAAATAAATTTTGGTAGAAACTTGGGGTAGAGTGGACAGATTAGCAGAACAGAGTCATTTTAGTCCTAGAACATTCCATGTGCTAACCCAGGAGCCTTGCTTCTGTCTGAGGAATTTCCCACTTGGTGGGAAGAAACCACTCTTTCCCCAGGCACGCTTCTGTCCTCTCAAACTCTGTTTTCACATTCTCCCTTTCTTACTCATTTACTGATAGCCACTGCTCTCTTACCACCTTCTGTAAACGTCCTTTGCTTTTCTTGGGGTGTTTTGTTGTGGAGGAGTTTGTTTTGCTTTCTTGCACAAGCTGAGGGTGCACACCACTGCCCAAGGACACTCCGACCCCTCCTGGAGTAAAACTTACAGTGCAAAGTTAAAGTTGTTCCTTGGTATCTTCAGGAGATGAGTTCCGTGACCCCTAAAACCACAGGGTTCATGGCTGCTGGGCCCTGTTACAACAGACAAGGGTGTGTTCCCTGCATAGACCGCCACGGCCCTCCCACGAGCTTCTCGCCCCCGCTGCGTGGTTCACGGTGTCTCATGCTGGTAAATCATTGTTACACTGTGCTATTTAGGAAACAGCCAGAGAAGAGGACTGCGTGTGTTTCACACAGACACGGTTTCTCCCTGCAGTGGTTCCAGCCGAGGGTGATTGGAGCTGAGGTCGTAGAACCTGAGCCCCAGCCGTGTTTGTGCTGTGTTCCATTTGCATCTCGGGTTTTCTTCAATCTTGAAATTTAAAAAGCTCCTGGTTGAAACTGTGCAGACTTCCCCCAAGACGGTCAGTGTGCCGGTCATCCTTGCAGTGTGACAGATGGCCTCCAGACTGGTTGTGACAACAGCTGTATTTTGTTGGCAGTTTTGTGGTTAGGAATTTGGAAAGAGCTCGTGTGTGTGTGTGTTTCTGGTGGGGTCTCCCCCGTGGCTGTGGTTAGATGTCATCTAGGGCTAACTTTCTTACAGACTTCATGAGGTGGCCATCCAGAACCGCTCGTTTATGGGGCTGGCAGTCGATAAATACATTGCCTTATTTTAGAATTGACCTGGTAACAAAGTAATTTTATGCAGAGTGTCCCAGCCTACGTCCTTAACTAAGTCAGTCCCTCTGCACTGATGAAACAAAGTAGTCCTTCGAAATGAACACATCTGTGCCCAGTGCCTCTGGGGTAAAGTGGAGCTTCATCAGAAGAGCAGTAAACTGGGGCACAGTGAGCGTGTGCAGACTGGCCTTGCGTTCGGCGGGTCTCAGACCAACAAAAGCCCAGCTCTAGAGCGCTCTGAGCTCCTGCTCGGGTTCAGTCAGTTCCTAGAGAGGATGCTGCGGTGCTTGCTGGGGCCTTGGGGACCTGGGAACCGTGAAGCAGCCACATGTGCAATGCTTATCTCCCAGATGTTAGCTGACCTAAGAGCGATGACTGTAAAGCGTTTGCTACTGCTGATTCTGGACCGGGAGCCTAAAGCCCCCACAGGGGAAGAGTTTCTAGCCAGAAATTCCCAGGGAGAATGTTCACCACTAACAGCGATTGTGGTGACAGTGTGCACTGGGGAGAAGTAGCACATGGATGTGATGTGAGGGGGCGAGAGCCAGGGCCCTTCCCTGACAGCCGCTCTGCCACGTAAGAGCGGCCATGCTTCCCCTTTCAGGGCTGTAAGGTGGAGTCGCCGTGGAGAGGGGCTTGGGATGCTGCTACTCTGTTCAGTGCAGCTGGTCCAGGAAGGATGGCGGCCTGAGGATGGTTTCTCTCCCTCCCCACATCCAGGAGTGGTCTTCAGCAGCAGCAGATTGCCTTGGCTTTGAACTCCTCGGTTAGTGTGAGGTCCGTGGGTCCGTACAGTATCTGGCTGCATATTGGAAAAGACATCAACCAGCAGTGACCCGACAAGATGGTTTATTGCATGACATCAGAGGTCGTCAGTCCAAGGCCCACATGGTAGCTCAGGGACCTGGATTCTTCTCTTGTTCTCCCATGATGAGAAAACGACCCTAGTTGCCACGTCAGTGTGGCCCCTGGGCCCAGGAGCTCGGTCTTGCCCCATGAGGAGACTCGGAATGGGTTCTGGTGTCTTCATGTGCAGAACTGAGACCCGCAGCAGGCTGCAGGTGGCCCGGCCTGGCTGCCATGGTTCCATTTCTCCATACATTCTGGAATGTGCTTGTTTCCAGTTGCCTGTGGTGTGAACCTAAGAGTGGCTTCCTCAGGGGCCCTGGACTCCACTGTCACCTGTTTAGGTGGGGAGGCCACTTTCTCTGCATGTTTGCTCGTCTGTGAGGCGAGAACTCTAGAGGAGCTGTGACCAGTAACTTGCAGGTAATTGCTGTGCAGAGCGCGGCTCCTAGCACCTGAGTGCTTGACGTGTGCTCCTTACAAAGGCAACAGTGCACGGGAGCTGGTTATTCGCAGGCACGCACACAGGTGGAGCAGAGCGTGTGCAGGAGGACAGCGGCTGATGATGGTCACTGAAAGCTCTAAAAGTTTTGCCATCGCTGCAGTCAGGCGAGCCACATGCGACTAGCACAGGGAAGGGTGGCCCTCAGGGTGGCAGTGTGGCACGGGTTCCTTCCTTAACGGTCAGATG
Organism: Dolichotis patagonum; assembly: GCA_004027295.1. Taxonomy (NCBI): domain Eukaryota; kingdom Metazoa; phylum Chordata; class Mammalia; order Rodentia; family Caviidae; genus Dolichotis; species Dolichotis patagonum. The sequence continues at coordinate 5,504 of PVJX010042181.1, forward strand.
AAGGAGTTGCCCCAGGTCATCTTGAAATAGAAGTTAGTCCCTGAGCCTCCCCTGCCGTTTCTAACTGGGGTCCACCCCTCCTTAGAAGCTGATTTTCAGTTCCCAGCTGGTTCAGAATGGACCAAAGGGTGCCCAGTGGCCTGCTGGTCTGGGAGGTCCCCTCCAGGCCCATCCTCATGTGGGAGTGTGCCACTGTAACAGTGTGACACGTCGTGACCCTTTGCAATTTCATGAAGTCAGAAGTACAGCGGGCCTTGTGTAGTGGAGCGGAGTCACCTACCTGTGACCTTGGTCACATGACAGGGAGCCTGGAGCAGGGCTCAGGGCCCTATCCTGAAGCAGAAACTGCCTAGGGAACCAGAAGAAATGTTTGTTTAAAGAAAAGGGGGTTTAGATGTTTGGGCACAAACAGAGAAAGTGCAGTGAGACTGCTCAGGACACATCCGTCAGCCACTGTGGGCCTTGCTCAGTCCAGTCTGGCTGTTTGGTATCCCAAAGACTAAATTTTATTATATATGAAATAAAAGAGGAAAAATCATGTACAAACATACGAATGAATGTATAGGAAGGGATACAAAGCGACACAGGAACTGTGGTCCTGCTCCTACGCTGATCGTGACGGTGAGGGCGAGACTTTCTTTTCCAGTGCAGTACAGGGTCTTGGACCCCCAAGGCCTTCCCACTGAGCTACGTCCATAGCACTTCTAAAGAACTCTTTGAGTCAGGGTCTTAACGGTTAAGCTGCCCAGGCTAGACTTGAATTTGAAATCCTTCTGCCTCAGCCTCCCTGCGTGCCAGGGTAACGGGTGTGGACTACCACACCCCGCTGGTTATTGCACACTCTGCTGTCATTCTAAGTTCTGCTGACCTCTGCCCACCTGCAGGGCACCCAGGCTTCGCTCCTGACCTGGCTGCCTTCTGAGGCCACTGCTGCTGCCGTGTTCGCTTCGCTTTGCCTTCAAGTTGTCATTCTTAACGAGAAAATGCAAACCCTACAAGTAGGCTCGTCGTGTTGCAGACTCCTTCCTAATACGCGAGCTTCCGTGATTTTTGACATTTTGCCCATTTTATGTACCCTTTTTCCTTTAAGACCCCACATATAAATATTTTAATGTGTGTGGCAGCAGGATGCCCTTAAAACTGCCTTGTCAATTAGCAGTATTAAAGCTCACACCACCCAGCCCACCGATTTGTCTGATGGTCTCAAAACTTACCAGTTTGAATCATCAAAATGATGTTAGTTGCATTGGGTTGATTTGCTTTGTTTCTTCTACTCTGTTTATTTTTTTAGAAGAGGAGAAACGGGACCATTTGGCCCCAGAAATCCCACATTCAGATTTAGCAGAGTGGCCTCGAAGGCCAGTGCCTGCCTCTGCCACACGTTTCCTGTGAATTAGACACGTTTGCACCTGTGAATTCGAGGCGCTCCGCAACCCCATTGCCTGCAAGAATGTTTTCCAGCCCCCGTTGGTCCTGTTGCTTTCTCACCTCTAAATGATCGCTCGGTTCACCAGCTTGGTTCGTCCACTGTGAGAGTCCCGCTGCCCCTGGCCAGCCTCCCCGCCCCGGCCTCTCATCTGTTGCGGTGGGCTTAGGTCTACTCCCTGACAGCCACCTCTTATTGGGTGGACCTTTCAGGTGTACTGAGATAGTGTCATCACAGAGCCAAAGTCTGGCTCCCCGAAGGAGAGCCTCCCTCCCTGGGGCTCAGCTCTCCTGGCTGATGGCTGCGGCACCCTGGAGTTTCCAAGCAGACTGTGTGTGCTGTGGCTGTCCCACAGACGCCTGCCGCTGTCCGGGAACAGGATGGGGTCCCCTGTGCTCCCGGGGGTGAGTGCAGACCTCTGCTCACCCTTAATCAGTGATGTACCGGGAGGCACCGAAACCAGGTTCTTCATCCACCCAGCCCACGGGGACGACACAGTGCACCCCTGCAGCTCAGCGCCTCACCGGTGCACCCCTCACGGCTAAAGGAGAAGTGTGCTTGGGGACCTGGGACGACCCCTTGGGGACGGTGAATGTGGGCGTTCATCTAAGAAAAGTAATGCACCAGTGTGCCCTTCCTCCTAAGCCTAGGACTTCCCTCTTCTTCCTCATTGTCCCTGGGCTGCTAGTGAGTGCCAGCCGAAATACTGGAGCAAGGGCTGGAACCGAAACATTGTATCAACTGAAATATTAAAGCCAGCGCAGGAACTGAAACATGCTATCACACCTGTGATGCCTGCTACCGGCCAAGCCGAGGCCAGAGTCCCATGATTGAGGCCACCCCGTCCCAGCTACCTTAGCAAGATCCTGCCTCAAAGCTTAGAAAGGGCTGGGCCATGGTCAGTGGAAGAAGTCTTGCCTAGGTGCACAAAGCCGCCCTGGATTCCATCCCCAGACCTAAAGCAAAACAAAACAAGGAAAAACATTCAGAATCTCTAGGAAGCAGACCCAGTACATGTGGCTTGATCTAATGTTAATTCCCATCTTGCATTTAACAACTCAAATTCATCACCATACATGGTCCAGGTTCCTATTACTATAAATTGGCAAAATCTTACATGGCATGCAGGTACTAATTTATTTTAAAGAGAATAAAACAAAACAATGGAAATAACACTGGATTTCAAAAACAAAACAGTAGGAAATAACTATAGTTACTGTAATACACATTATCCTCTAAATAAATGCTGAGGAACAGGTGTGCAAAGTCAAACAGCACAAGCATTGTTTTTTTTTTATTTCATTTGCCATCACCTCAAAAATGTCAGGTATGTGGCTTCTAATTTCCTCTATGACTGTGTCTCCTGGACTTGTTCTGGGTGAGATAGAGTTATGCAAAATTAAACAATATAAGCACTAAGTTGTCTCTTTAGTTGCTGTCATTTCGAGATTTCAGGCGTGTGACTTCTCATTCCTTTGTATCTGTGTCTCCTGGAATTGCTCTGGGGGCGCTGGAGGCCTGAGGTTGCACCCTGTTCCTTCTCCTTGACATCTTCCTGTGTTCCTCTAAATCCAAGGTCGAGATTGCTGAGTCCCAGGGTCTTCCTGCAGTGCGACGATTGGGCCAGGCCCCCGAGTTCCTTCCATCCGAGGTTCCCGGAGTGGTGGGGAGGTGCGGGGCGGCTGCTCATCGGTGTTACCCCAATGGTTGCAGAACTCAAGGGGTGTTGCTTCCTCTCTTCTGGGTCCAAGCTTCAGGCTCGTGGCCGGTGTGTGGCCTCTACTCCCGCCTAAGCGGCTGACTCACCGGGTGCGATTCTTTCCCCTTTTCTAGGCCTGGTGGGGGCTCACCAGGAGGTATGGCTTCCTCTGGGCCCGCAGCGGGGTGCGGGTGGTGGCTGTTTCTCAGGGCTGCAGTCACAGACTCACTGTGGGACAAGCTGTTTCTTTCTATGAATTGACCATTACATTTCTACAGTTCTGAAAAGGCAACAGACCATAGAAAGCTACCATTTTAGGTTCCTGCTTGAAGCCAACTGCTTCAGAAAACGGCCAGCCTTGGTTCAGGGCCATGCACTCACTAATTTATTGCTAGCAAAACATCTCACTAGTTCTAGTTTGTATTTGACTTTTTCCTGTGTCAGCCTCTCTTCTTGAGAGTGCTGGTCAGTTTTCTGTTGCTGTTTTGTTTCTAGTGGTTCTGGGGCGCGAACCCAGGACCTTGTGCATGCTACCCAAGCGCCTGCCTCAGAGCCTCATCTGCATCTTCGGATGTCGCTGTCCAGTTGTGGATATGGAGGCAACAAGGGATTGCCAGGGTGGGCCTCAAGGACAGGCATCGCCTGCCAGGGGATTTAACAGACAGGTTGTATTCAGACAAAGCCAAGCGTCTGCCAGGAGGTCGGAGGGCGGCGGGTGCTCAGATTGGTTTGATCTGCCCCTCCGGCCTCAGCATCTCCTTACCAACCAGTGCATTCGGTTTCCCCTAAGACCACTGCCAAGGCTGTGGATTCGACTTCACAGTGTGATTCTGCATCCCGCGCAATTAGATGTAGGCAGCCAGGTATGCTGTCACTGTAAGAAGGAGGAGATTCTCGTGTCATGGAAATCTCTAGTGTTCTGATCATGCCTTGACCTTAGGATTCAAAGCCATGCACCTGTCATGTTCTGTGAGCACTGAGCCCAGTAAAAAGCAGCCTGGCCGTGACCCTTTTGATCACTGACCCCACTGTTAACATCAGCACACACTTGGCCCTTTACACTTTGTCTTTGATGGGCGCTTCATGGTAAACAGCCTATGAATTTCAATATCCGGCCTGCCAGATATTTATTACCTTCCTCTAGCAGTGAGGTCTTCACTGTATTAAATTTAAGTCAAATAGCGTGGCGAACCAGGAAAGGAAGAGATCTCTGAGGGTCCATCTCCCAGGACCACTGCAGATACCAAGTACTGCTGTGAACAGAATCCAAACAGGAAATAGACCACCCTAGGTATTTCAAGCAGAAGAGACTTAGCTTAGGGATTTGTTTCTTTGTTTAGCACAGGTGGGGTTTTGGTTGGCTGGTTGGTTGGTTCTGAGACAGTGTCACTGTGTAGCCCAGGCTGGCCTTGAACTCACAGTGACCCTCCTGCCTCAGACTCCCAAGTGCTGAGACTGCAGGTGTGTGCCACCATGTCGGGCTTGCTGCAATCACATTTAAAGGACTGGACGAACAAGAGGTTAGGTAAATCTGAAAAAGTAGTAACTATAACTGGTTATACCACCCTGGGCTGGAGGAGCAGAAATTCAAGACCAGAGTACCGTCCGTGACATTCCAAGTGTCAGAGTAGCCACCGGAGGAGAATCAGGAAACCTGAGTACCCAGCCTTCTGTGGCTGCCACTGCAGCCACCACCACATGACCACTCGTCACTGACGTGACTAACAAGACACTGAAAAATCCGAGCAGGAACAGCGTCACCTTCCATCTCCCGCCAGTGCCTGCGGGAAGCACACGCTGACAGGAAGTCAGCTGGCAAGGGCGCCTCGCTATGGCGGGGGCTGGGGGGGCACAGGAAGCTGGGGCAGGGCAAGCAACAAAGGGGAGAGTGAGCGGGCCCAGAAGCCCCACTGCTTGAGTTCAGTAAAATACTAGGTTCCTGATGCAGGTGAGGCGAGGTCCTGGGATGCACCAATAAACAATAACAGCCCCCGCTGTCCTGGATACAGTCCCCAGGTGGAGTTAAGCCAATCCAATCAGCCCAGCCCCTCAGCTGAAAGTTCTGTTACATCTGCCCGGCAGGTGGGCGGGCGTCGTGTGGAATGTACAAAAATGTCCTGAAATAAATTCTGACAGACCCTAATCCACAGGCAAAAATAGTGAGCAGAGGATGTGCAGTAGTCAGAAAGCAGAAAGGTGCCCGACCATGGGAGGGCAAATTAAAAGCACAATGCAACACTAGACTAGCCTAGACTAGAAATAAAAAGACTGGCCACACCAAGTGTTGGTGAGGCTCTGGAGCGACCGGAACTTTCTCAGGGCTGGGAAGTGGAAACTGGAACACGGTTTGGAAAACAGCTTGGGGCACGCATGCAAGGTGAGCATTTACCCACCCTCGCGTCCGGCAGTGCCGTCTTTAGTGCTGCCTTACAGAACAATGTGCACAAGAGTATTCGCAGAAGCTGTATTCACAACAGCACCACCCTGGCGATAAGGATAAGTGGACAGAATGGAGAATCCGGCACGCTCCTCCCTTGGGCAGGAGCTCCCCTGCCCAAGGCTCCTTCTTTTTGCACTGAGCAGCGATGTGGGAGCTCACAGGCAGAGTGTGTGCGTGTGGATGCAGCAGGCGAACGTCACTGGAGACGGGCAGGATATTCTGGGGGCAGTTTCCTGGGGGAGGGGTGCTGGGGATCTGAGGGTGTACTGCTGCCACCCCTGTTGATCAGGGTGGCGTTTACACCGAGTGCACAGGCAGAGTTCAAAATATGCTGCACTTCCCGGTGTCTACATTATGCCTCTGAATGTTAATAAAAAGGATAACTGGCAAATATAAGTGGTAAAATAAGTTAAGTGATATGATGGGTGGGTAGTGAGGTTAATGGCACTGAGATTCAAATGGAAATAAGGTAGTCCCATAGTGAGCTTTCTGGGCAGGTACAGGAAGTGCAAAGGGCCTGCGGTAGGATCATCTGGTGTGTTTGGGGAACCTAGTCCGGGCTTAGCAGGCAGAGGTGGGGGAGGTGTGCAGCATAGAGGAAGCCCTTAGTTTGACTTTTTGTTGTAAACATAGTGGGAAAATGAGGAGGACTCAAAGCAGGGGGTGCCGGAAGGACTTGCTGAGGGTTTGGATGTGGGGAGTATGGGGGAAAAGGAGATCTTTGAACTGCACCTCCGGGAGATGAGGGGCCAGAAGTCACTGAGGCGGGGTGGACCCTGGAGGCACCGGATGCTCAGGCATGGGACGCTGTCCCAGGAGCAGGTAGGGAGGCAGGGGGCCCGGGGCAGAGCTCCGGACCAGGCCAGGCTGGAAGTGGTGACAGGAGTGCAGCGGGCAGAGTGAGAGGGGCCTGGTGTGTGGCTCCCCGGACTTTGTGGACGGAGCCGCGGCAGCAGAGAGGGCTGGGGCTGGGCCCCGCACCGCCATGCTCATTCTTGGGGGTGCACAGACAGGACCCGGCCACAGGGCTGGGCATCTGCATGCTCCCAGTTCCTGGGGTGTCTCTTCTGCACCAGGAAGTTTGGAAACCTCTCACCTCCAGTGACCCAAGAATATGTTTGTGTGTAGGAGAGAGAGAGAGCAGTTTCCTCTTCCCTCTCCAGGGGTGGGGCTGCTCCCGAGTTTAGGAAAGCGGGTCTGTTCTGCGAGGCTGTGCAGTGTGTGTGTGTGTGTGTGTGTGTGCGTGTGCGCACGCGTGTGCAGGGGTGGGCACTGTGTCCCAGGAGGACAGAGTTTGCATTGATGAAAACCCTCCCCGGCTCTCCGATGCCTCTTTCCCGCTGCCGAGGTGCAGCAGTTCAGTCCTCTGCGTCCCGCCCGCCGCACTCACTCCTGGCCAGGATGGCGTCCTGTCTGGCCCTGCGCGTGGCCCTGCTGCTCGTCTCTGGGGTCCTGGCCCCTGCGGTGCTCACAGGTAAGGGACACAGGCCCTGGCTCTGCTGCCACCAGCACCCCCGGCCCAAGAACCACATGGGCAGAAGATCCCAACAGAAGTATCTGGGGTGAATCTGCTGGTAGCTGGGTAGAGGTCTCGGGACTTAGCGGCAGGGACGATGGCCTCCAAAGACAGAGGACAGCCCAGGGAGCAGGGCCGTGGACACCGGCAAGCGGCTGAGGAGCCAGAGGCTCGGCGTCGGGAGGACAGCAGAGCCCTGACGGTCACTTTCCAAACCCTGCCAGCCCCCCGCCCCCGGTTCTGAGGTCCTCAGAGAGCAAAGACCCAGGTACTCCCACCCTGGGGGACACGGCGGAGCGGGGCTCCCGCCTCCTGCGCCAAGGGGCAAGGACACCAGCTGCCGCCCTGGGCTGAGGCCGACGGCCGGGGATGCTGAGCGGCTGCAGGAGGGCGGCAGCGACAGCTCTGCCCTTGGGAGGAAGCACTTGTCACCCTTCGGTCTGTGGTGACAGCAAAGGGCTGCCGGGGTCCCCAGAGCATTTCAAGGCCCCACATCTTGGGCTCTGGAGGTGTTTGAAGGTGAGGATGTGGCCTGGGGACAAAGCTGGGACCCCCACCACACAGTGGAAGGCAAGGGAGGCAGAGGTGACCCGCTGGCCACCTCAGTGCCCTATCATCTACTCTGCCTCGCCAGTCCACACAGGCGGGGCTCCGGGGCGGCCAGGGGTCCGGTCAGTGTTTGGTACCCAGCAGGGCTGTGCAGGGTCCCTGGGCAGGACGTCCTCCCCAGACTGGGAGAGGGGCCCGCTGAGCAGGCCGGGACGGTGCCTGGACCTAGGGAGAGACCCGAGTTCGGGAGGCCCCGTGGACACCACTGTTCCCCATCGCTGCAGGAAAGGGGGCTGCTCTGGGGACAGCCAGGAAGGTCCTCTCTGCCCGTGTCCTGAAAGACCCAGCCCAGCCCAGGTGCGGGGCTGCCGAGTGTCCAGGCTCCACTCGTAAGGGCCCCAGGCAGGCAGCAGCGAGCACATGAGTACCAGGCCACAGTCCCTGCCTCTCCCTGGGGCTGGGGTCCCGAGGCTGGCAGGAGGGAAGGAGTGGCCGGAGCCTGAGGCCCAGGTCCAGGCTGCCATCCTCCCTGCCAGGGCCGGTGGCTGCAGCACCGAGGTGGGGGCAAGCCAGGTTGAGCGGGCAAGAGGCCAGGGCAGGGATGAAAAGGGCCTTCATGGGCCACACAAAGGCCGTCTGTGAGTGCGGGCGCCCCGTCCTGGGGCCCTGTGGTCAGACCTAGCGTTGAACAAACTTATTTACCTAAAGGCAGCCAGCCGGGGGTGGTGGGGCCTGGGGAAGCCCACAGTGCCCAGGCCTGTGGCGATGCCACCAGGGCCTCGCTATCCCCACCCAGAATGTGAAGTCCCAAGGCCCTGTCACTGCCTAGGCTGCACTGCCCGAGGCGGGAGGGCCCTTCTCTGGTGTCCCCTGTGGCTCCTCCTTCCCAGGCTTCACTTGCTGTCACCTGGCCACTGGACACTTTTGCTCTGGTGGGTCCATCTGCTGCCCTTGTTTCTCGTATGGTCACCTGTTCTCCAACTGGGCCTCCTGTAGGAAAACTATCAGACAGGGACCCCTGCCGCTCTGATCCTGGTTTCCCAGGACAGATCTGGGGGCGGCAGGGATGGCCGCACAGGAAGCTCTGCTTCCTGTGAGCTGCAGCTCAGAAAATCAGAGGGACCCGGACAAGTCAGGGCAACGCCTCGCCCCCCACAA
>PVJX010042182.1:0-14296 GCA_004027295.1 Dolichotis patagonum
CACTGAGCTAAATCCCCAGCCCTAAAAAGAATTTGTCTTGCCTTTGACACTCTTCCAACTTCTTCCTGTGTCCAACTAACCATTTCTTTGGCTATCCAAATGTCTCTTGAATCCATACAACTTTCTGTATCCATTATCATCTGTAAATCATGCTGCCACAATCCTTTATCTGAACCATTACCCTAACTTCCCATCAGTTTTCTCCAATGTACTCACACCATAGTAAGACTCATCTACAGCAAAGTACAAATCTGATCTTATATCCTAGTTCTTCCAACCCCTGCTTATATTCCTACTGTATCTTCCTATTGTTAAGCTAGAGATCAACGCTCTTAGCATAGTCTACCAAAGCCTGCATAGTTTAATGCCTGACTACTTACTCTAAGATCTCTGGCCCAAATAAAGAACTAGGGATATAATTCATGGACCTCTTCTTCAAAAGTAAAATAAAAATCTTTCCCGTGCCTTCTGTAATCTCTTTATTGATTTGTTAAGGTTTTTTATTTTTATTATTTTTATTTTACTATTAATATTTTATTTCCTTGTATGAGATATGTACAAAACCTCACAGTACTTTGGTCTTTGACTTGTAACTTGGAGTGTGTTAGTTCTGTTCCTCAAACTAGCCTTCCTCAGATGTACTTTGTTAGGGAAAAAAAGGGAAAAAATAAAAAGAGCTCAGCAGGACAGGTTTATTTCAGAAGAAATCTGAGAGGGACCATTCCAGTACAAAAGGATCAGACCAGTAAATCTGCACAGGCAATGGGATCTTTTATAGGGTCATAGGGGGAGAAGTTAGTGAAAGGGGGTTTTTGGTCCTGCCAAGGATCCCTTGCCCAAAGACGAGGCTTAGGAACATGCAGGGAGTAGTTATCAATAGCAGAGCTGAATCATGATATGAATTTATGTCAGTAGCAGAGATAGATAATGATGCAAGTCACTGGAATAGCAAGTGTGCCAGGAGAGGGTGTTTAAAGGGGTCTCAGGTCAGGATGGTAGTGGTCAGATTCCCGCACACTGACCCACAGATATGGAGGCCAATAGCAATCATTGAATGGGGCAAAAGAGCACACAATGAGAGCCTAACCTTGGGAGTAAGGGAGGTGGCATAATGCAGGACCACAAGGGAGCACAATGGGCCAAGTCCCCAGTGCACACTATACTGTCTCATCATACTCTACTTATGAAACACAAATGATAAATTGTTAAAATTTAAAAAGCACAAATCCCAAATGCATGGTCCCTGAATGCTTTTCTCTAAGTGTAAGCCTTATGCATTGTGGGTCATATATTCATGAAGATGTTCTTGCCCAGATGAGATAGTCTTTAGCTTAACTGAACATTATTTAAAAAATGCTGCTCTATAATGGGAAAAGCAATGCTCTTAGAAGCTATAAAATACTTTCACACAATTCATAACAGCTAAATCTTGAAAGTTACCTACATGTTCATCAACAAACAAATGAATGGATAAAGAATATGTGTGTTTATTCAGAATAAAGTACCACTCTGCTATAAATAAAGATAGATTTGAGTAATTTGTAAAAAAAATTGATGCAGCTTGAATCCATAAATTTAAGTGAAATAAATCAGATGCACAAGCTTAAACACCATATTGTTTATCTTATATAAGAAACCCAAAGTATAAATAAACACCAAAATAAGATGGCTAAGAAACAGAAAAATAGATCTTTTGCAAACAAGGAGGGGACCAAGAGAGAGGGAGACGAGGAAAGAAGTGTAAAAAGGATAATAATATGTCATTTACACATACCAATTACTCACAATGGATGTATTCATTATGTACCAAAAAGACATACTAATAATTTTTTAAAAGAATATTCTTATATATTCAGACATCACCATATGTAATCATACTCACAGGTTCTCCCTGTTATGCAAAGGTAATTTGTAATTCTTTTGCAAAATGTTGATCTCTAAGAGTGTAACTATACTAACTTCTTTCTGTATCACTCATAAGTGCATCTTGGTTAATATATCCAAGTCCTGTTAGTGTCTGATGTTTCATCAATCTAGCAATCAGGCAGTCAAGAACCACATTTCCCCCAAAATAAAACTTGATCAGAAAATAAGTGCTCGTCGTTACCATGGTGATAGCCTTTGTTATGCAGAAGATTATACCTCACTAATGTCTTGCTTGGTAGCTACTCTGTAATTGCAAGTAGGTAAGGTGATTGGGGGTGGTATTTTTGTTAGGTCTTATTTTCAGGGAAACAGGGCAATTTATTGTTCTAGAGCATGTGCTTTTCTTGGGCAGAAATGATCATCATCTTATCTTTAGCAATTAATAGAACCTGGTATAAGCTGATGATCAATAAAAGTTTCTTTAATTGAGGTAATAGTCTCCATACTCTTACTCTGTTTCCAAAATAGAAGTCAATGTTTAAGTGAGTGATAGTATTTTTTAATTTAATTTTTTATTTTAAAAAGAATAAAACCAACAAAAACAAACCAGTGTAAGAGACATAGGCCTCAAAAGATTACAAAATCAACAATAGTTACCATGTCTTTTGATGTCTTCAAAATAACTTCAGATAATGTGAGACACAGTAAAAATCAAACAGAACAGAATAGATTAGAAACAATAAAAACAAGACAATGAATGCAATAAAAGATTTCAAAACAAACCAATAGTAAATTCAAAATTGTTACCATAATATATCTTGCTGTCTTTGAAATGGCTGCTCCTGCCATCAGGTTTGACATAGTCGAACAAAAGAAGAGAATAAAACCCAACCCAACAAAACAATGGAAATGATATAGGACCTCCAAAACAAGACCATAGGGAATCAACAATGGCTGTAACCCTTAGAAAGAGATTCCCCCCAGAGGTCACACTGTGTACCACTATCCTCTGAAACCATGATCAGACCACTGGCCCTAGACTTCCAATGTTAGTGAAACACCAAAACACCACAGGCATCCAATTGCATTTCACCGCCATAGCTACTATCGCAGCCTGTGTTTCTTTAGAAAAGCTGGTTTCTTATGGGGTGGAGGGTGGCAGGGGATAAGGTGGTACTTGTTTGCTAGCCCACGTGCCAGCAAGGGCTGGGATCTGGCTGTTCCAGTCAAGCAGGCATCTGTGCATGGCGCTGGTTCCCAGACTCAAATAATAGTATCTTTACCAGCTGATTATGGACTGAAACCTCTACAAACAGTAAGCTAAATAAACCTTTCCTTCCTTCATTTTGGATGTCAGGTGTTTTGTTCCAGCAACAAGAGAAAAGTAACCAAGACAAGAGGAAGCATTACCCAATGTTACTAGTATGTGTATACAGATATATGCACACAGTCATAATTTCACAGGTTTATTCTCAGAAGTTCAATCTGGCTACAAGAATCTACAAATAAGCAGATTAAAATATTCACAAATTATCACTTTAACCAAAAAGAAGTCCTAATTAAACAGCAAAAAATCCCTAAGATAATATTTACAAAGAATATTTAAATACATGGAAAAGATCAATAGTAGAATTAAATGAAAAATCAAGAGGAGGCTATAATACTCCAAGTTAAGAACATGTATTTACATGTAAACTTAGAACATTATAATGTTCTTACACAAAGTTTAAAAATGGGAGGTGTTATGGTTGATACATTGTGTCAACTTGACCAGCTTAGAAGTTTAACTGAGATACTCAGCAGGGAGTCAAGGTTCTTTCACTGTAAATATCCTTATCCTGTGCAAAGGAAGGCAAGGAGATTTTGTGAGTGCTATACCTGCTCTGATTTGTGGGGCGGTGTATAGTCTGTATACAGTATTAGCCAGAAGAGGTTTGTCTTCCCCTTTTGCTCTGGCTGCTGCCTTAAAGTGTTGCCCCTGTGTCAAGCCACCCTGCCTTGGAGCCAGCTGATTATGGATTGAAACCTCTACAAACAGTGAGCTAAATAAACCTACCTTCCTTCATTTTGGGTGTCAGGTGTTTTGTCCCAGCAACAAGAAAAAAGTAACCAAGACAGGAGGACACATTATCTAATGTTACTAGTATTCACCTTTTGCCAATGTAAGACTATAAGAATTGTTATTTTTGCATATATATTGAAATTTATCTTCCATAATGAGCACATGCTGCCTTAATAATCAGAATATATAATCTTTGGAAAGAATAACTTTCAGTCATTTAAAGCTAGTTAAAAGTTCTTTTAGTAACAATGACCTTTGGTGCAGAATTATGAAGCCAAATACGTTTTTAAAAATCAGGTGGAGAATAATTTCCTTAAAGAGTTTGTCTTAACCACCAGAAAGACATTGTTTCAGTGTTTGAAGGAACTCTTAAAGCACCACTCAAAAATGCAATGATTGAAATCCAAATTCCAAAATAGTTGTAAAATAGGCATGTAAACAGCCTTTATCCCCTTTCTCTGACTCATATTCTATTAAAGATACTGGTATTATTAAGTAATTCCTGGTTATGCTGCAGTAAATCTTGATGCATCAGTGGCTTCACTACAAGACCTTATTCTTCACTCATGTCAATGGAGTGCAAATCTGTTAGTCAAGCAGGAATTCAAATCCCAAGCTAACAACTCCATCATTCCAGAATTCTTCACGTCCAGTTACAGGAGTAAAGGAGAAAAGGAGGTGGTGCATACACATTGGTCATTCAGTGACAGGACCTCTATGTATTACATACATTATATATGCTAGGGTTAGTCCTGTAACCTGACACAAATGTAGCAGAGACAAAGACTGAGAAGTACAAAGAATATTTGATTATTGCTAACAGTGACTGTTACAATATTTTCAAATTTCAAAGAACTTTAAAAAAGGAAATTAAAAGCAAAATAATGGCACAAAAGTTAAGAATATAAAAACACTGTTTCAATAAGAAGTAGTTGTTCCAAAAGATTTATTTACTTGAAAAATTCTAAAAGTATATAACATTATAGATCATTGATTTAAAGTGAAGTTGTAGATGAGATTAGGTAGAATTGAAAACATATTAACCAAAGATGTCAATTAGCTGCTCAACACCCTCAGATTTTCAGTTTCTATATTGAGACAGGTACATGGGGCTTTCAAAATATGCCAGAACTAGAAAGCTGCCCAGCTTAAGCATTTCACAAGGTTTGATTTACATTGCTTATAATAAACTTTAAAGAGATGTGTGCCAATGGCTGCAAAATGTCATATAAACACAACTGCATATAAACATCATTCTGGAATTCCACCAACCGTTACAAAGTTGGTAGACATACAGCAGAACAAATCGTGCAAGACTTTATATTTAAGCCTTTGAAATTGATTTTCTACTTAAGCAGAGTGCCCATTTAACATTTCTGCTCGCCAGTAACAATAAATTTCTCCATGAACTTCCATGTATGTTTAAATTTTTAAAGAACACTAAGTTTAACAGAAAGAATGTTTTCCAAATATATACAATGTGCCTAGAACTGGGATTTGTGTAGCCATTGGTCCCTTAAATAAATGTTAGTGATATAGATATTGTAGCTAAAATCAATGAAACACACATTTGAAATATTAGTCATATACATGCATGAGATAATTTTACAAATTTGGCCTCATTCCTGTGACTTGGTTTAGATGTAATAGTACCAAAATATGAAGGAAATTGTGTCCATACCTTGCTTTCTTACAAATTGTCAAGAAATGCTTAAGGTAGACTATTTCTTGGGTAAGTTATATTTGTCAGAAATTTATAAAGGATAATTCCTTTGCTCTTCAAACTTAATAAGGATCCTGGAATGGAAGATAAGAAGAAAGGAACAAATTTAAACTATGTAAAAAAAACATTCTACAGTCTCTAGATTATGTGTATTCAATTTTGTTTATATTTTTTTTCTTCATCACTTATGATTGTATAATCAGTGGAGGGTAAGTCACACTTTTATTGAGTGCCAAACTGATAATTGTGAAATCAGTAGTCTTATACATTAAGAGATGGAATCTCTGAATGATCTATTTTGTTTCACTCATATTAGCTTGTTAGTGTCTTCTGGGAAAAACAACAAATCAATCACTAGTTTAATACATCAAATAATCTCCAAGAAAGTTTACAAGTTTAAATGGTTTTTGAACCAAAAATGGTCAAAAGCATAAATCACTTCAACACATCTTTCAATAACTTAATCTTGATTTGGGATGATTCAAATTATCACATAAATGAATTTATGTGTCATTTTAATTTATTCATCTTGAATGCAATGCTAAAACAAAATTAACTTCTAGTGACGGGGAATTGAACAGTTATGATTTAGTAAGAGCTTTGCTTCTTTTCTTCCTTAGAAAAAAATCAGTAACGTTTATAAGTGGAAACCCCCTCAAATTTGACTCTGATTTTTCCAGCACAACATGTATAGTTGCTATTGCTTTTAGAATATCTCACTTGAAAGACAAACCAGACTGTTGAGCTTTCATATGGGCATAGCAGAATTAACCTGACTTTCTAAAAGCAGAGGAGGCTTGGAGCCAACATACCCTCTTCAGTATCATTGTTTGTTATTTCTAGCACATGTGTCAACACTGACAATTTACCACAAAAAAGGCTCATGAATTAAATTTTAGTTAAATTAATATTTTCTGAGTGGTAGTGAAGATACCATATGTGTACCTGAATTATTTACAGATTCTTTGCTTCATTTTCCCCAAAAGATCAGTAATCTAACAGAAGGACTTCCTTTTTGTGTTCTCGGCATTAACTAATTTGAAAATAGAAAAAGTAATTATCTCAAACCACTACCTTGAATTCTAGCTGCATAAAGAAAGGTAAATGGTGACATTACTTATTTTTAATGGCATAGAAAAATTTATTTAAATTATTTTTCTTTAAAAAATAAAGAAATGCTAATACATGTTAAATTTCAAAAAAATGCATTTAATGCTGCCACACATTTATAATCCAAATTAGCTTTTGATGTCAATTCTTTCTCTCTTCTCTACTATTGTCTTTTCTGTCACCAACTTTTCCTAAATATTCTATTTTGAAGTTCTGTTTTGAAGTTCCTATCGAAGGAACTAAAAGTACAATAATATAGGCACAATAAAAACAGAAGAAAAGGAAAGAAAAAAACAAACAGCATGTTCTTTAAAATGGGAATGAAATATGGCAAGTATGCTAGTTAATTCACTTTAAATATGTCCTCCATACAAGTTTCTATAATTTATACATCATAATACTTATTAAACTCATTTTGGGAAAAGATGCTGCTTGGAAACATTAAACAGAATAAATGATGCTATAAGATACAGAATAAAATTGAGAGAAAATAATAACTAACAAATAATAATTGGAGTGGCATCAACACGACAGCAGAATAATAATTTCAAGACTTATTCATTCTCCGAAGCATCAGTCTCAACAACTATCCACAAATGAAAATACCGCATAAAAACTAAGGAATTTAAATAAGACACCATAGCACCTGAGTGGAAAACATAACTAAGAAAAGGCACATTGAAGAGGGTAAGAAAGACAGTTTTAGATGAACCACAACACCTTTCCCACCAAACCCAGGCAGCACAGTATAGGGGGAGACACCCTGCCCCTGAGAGAAAGAGAGGAAAGTGAACATCAGAATTAGACCCAAACGCCAGGATCATCCCAGTAAAATCCAGCACCAGGCAGGCCTTAGCCTAGGCCAGCCCCACTACCGAAGAATATTCCATGGTGCCAGACTCCAAACTTACTTGGAAAACTAGTTCTCCAGGCCACTCAAAACTTTGCTGAACCCAGAAGTCTGGACTCTAGACAAGCCCCAGCACTGGATGACCTCTCTGACCCTGGGCTTTACACCTAGTCCACAGTCTTTACAGCCCCTATGAACCCAATACTACCTAGAGAAACATTTCTTCCAGAGAGGAGAAAATGAAGTGAATATACAACTTTGCCAAAACCTCAAGACCAGAACAGCCTGAAGCTCTAGGTTTGAGCCAAGATTCAAACTCCAGGGCTAACTTCATGGATTCAGACATTAGCCTCGCTCTGCTCTGACTCGACTGAAGTACAGTTCATCAGTGGTTCCAGTTGCAATCATGAAAGCAGACCCCAGGCAGAATCTCTGGGTAGACTTACTGATAAAAGACTTTTCCTGCCAAAGCCAGTTTGTAAAGGCTTGAAGAGGTTCCTACTTCCTGAAATGTGCAAGCATCAGTACAAGGCCACAGGGATCACAAACAATCAGAGGAAAGGGAATTTAAAAAGAACTAAGATGTATCATGTACATATACCAACTCCATATATGAAATAACATTATGTACTACAAAGCTATACTAATAAAAATAAAAATTTTAGAAAACATTATGAAATTTATCTTATAACTTTTTACACTGCAGTTTAGCCAACTAGACAAAGTGGGTTGGCAACTAGAAAATAAATTAGAATACATGCCAGAAAGCACAGTCATCAACATTTCACAACATGGATGTGACAACAAAAATTATAATTTTCTCCAGTAACCATAAAATCAAATGATAAGATAATAATAGGAAAAAATGTGATTCAAGCATGGCAAGGAAATTTTAAAAGTCAGTATTATTTGGAAACTGGGAATTTCACCTACAAATATCTTTGTGCTCAATTATATTACTCTGTTTTGAATGAATTGCCACAAATTAGCAATTTAAAAATCTAGTTTAAAATAGGTAAAGAAATTGAATAAACATTTCTCCAAATATATATTAATAACTAAATGGCTATTTCCTTTAAAAATCTTTTTTGCTCAGGATGATGGTACATGCCTATAATCCCAGTATTTTGGGAGGTTGAGTCAGGACAACTGTAAGCTCAAATCTACTCTAGGCAACTTAAAAAATAGACCCAAAATAAAAATTTCTAAAGGGTCTGAGAGTGTAGCTCAATGTAAAGGCCCTGGGTTCACTTTCCACCAAATAAATACATAATGGACAGACTGACCAACAGATTTATAAATTTGATTTTTAAATTCCCACAGCAGAATATAAGTGTTGGAAAATTGTGTAGAAACAGAGCTTTTCATTGTTGATGAGTGTGTAAAGTGGCACAACAACTATAGAAAATAGTTTGAAAGTTCCTCAAAAACTTGAACATATGCAAAATCACCACATGATCTATCTATTCCCTTTGAAAGAATTGAAATAGGACTTGATGTGGAATTTGTACACTCATGTTCATAGCAGCATTATTCACCATAGCCAAAAGGGTGAAAACAAGTTAAATGCTTATCAGTGAACAGATGTATAAATAAAATATAGCATACACACAGAATGGAATATTCATAAAAAGGAATGAAATTCTGTATGACCACACAACATGGCCAATCCTTAAAGAGATTATGTTAAGTAAAGTAAGCCAGACACAAAAGGACAAAATATTATAATATGCCATTTATATGAAGAACCTAGAATAGTCCAGCATATGGAGATAGCAAACAGAGGACAAGGAGACCTCATTTCATTATGTTTTATATTATTTTCATATATTCTCATATATTTCATTTTTTACAATTGGAGGTTTGTGGCAGCCCTGCACCAAATAAATCCATTTTTTAGTAGCCTGTGTTGACTTCATTTATCTGTGTCACATTTTGATAATTCTCACAATATTTCAAACTTTATTATGACATTTGTTACAGCAATACATGACCATTGATCTTTAACGTTACCACTCTGGAAATGTGATGAACTATACCCATATAATACAGCAAACTTAACCAATAAACAAGATATGTGGTCTGACTGCCCCACCAACCCACTATTCCATCATCTCTCTCCCAGACTTTCTGTTCCCTGAGGCACAATGATCTTGAAATTAGGCCAGTTAATCACTCTCTGTGGGCCTGTAAGTGTTCAAGTAAAAGGGAGACTCACATGTCTCTCATTAAACAAAAAGCAAGACATTTTTAAGCTCAGGAAGAGAGGTGTGTGCAGAGCTGAGATAGGCGTGTGAAGAGCTGAGATAGGCCAAAGCACAGTCTGCTGAGCCAAACAATTAGGCAAGCTGTGAATGCACAGTAAAAGTGCTTTTTTTCCTTTTGAAGCAGTACAGTGTATTATAAGTACAAGAGAGTAACATCAACATCAAAAATTAGGACGTACATAAAAGAAGTTATAGTTCATAGTCTTTTGCATTTTATTCACTTTATAAAATAATAATACCCTAATAAGGTAGATAACAGTCTTATGTTAAAAACAAGACACTATTTTTCAGAATGACATCACTAAATATAGATTTAATGCCTTAATTTTTCTTAAATTTGGGGGAAATGCCTAAAAGGTATAAAGGAAACCATAAATACCTAACACAAGTCAAGATACTAATAGACAATGTATTAATTATTGTAACTCTCCTATTAACCTATTTTGAAACTGTTTGATTGTTATTTTTTCTCTTTAAAAAAATAAAAAGTTTAAATTTCAAAAAAAATAATGTTTGGTAACATTTTATGTATCTACTGTTTTTCTAAACTAGTATAGAAGTTGTCTAACTACTTTATATTAACTATATACCATTAACATTCTCTTTAGAAAAAGAGTTGTTTCATTTTTTAAAAAAACAAGGATATGGAACAATAATCACCAAAATCACTGTAAAATCAAGCAAGTAAAATTTTTAATTGAATTTCAGAGTAACAAGTGAAAAAAGACAAATAAAGGATATTTATTTAATAAATGTTTACATATGCAAGGTGATATGAACTGAAGATCATATACCTTAAAAAGACTACATTCTTACCTATTTAGCCTCTTTTTTGATGTCATTGCTTCAGCACAACTAAAGTTAATAGACTGTCTTCAAATAATTCTGTGCTACCAACTGAATTTAACTCAGATTCTTCTGCTTAGTAAATGAATAACGGTGCTGTGGATCCCACCTCAGACTCAGAAATTTCAGAGAAGTTACTTTCACCTGACTTGCCCAGTTTTTCAGCAGCCCAGTTGCTTGCAGCCTCAGCAAGTTCCTTTTCAGTCAGTGCAGTGGGTTTATCTAACACTATAATTGAAGGACCTGCTGAAAAATGATTATGAAGTAGCTCTTCATGTTTCCAGACTGGACAGGTCTCTCTTCTGTGTTAAGACTGATGGGGAAACTATGCTTTGCTGCATTCTAGAGGGTAGCTTCTACTACTGACACTGAAACCAGATCTGCTGTGTGGAGACAACTTTTAGCCTATAGGTAATTCTCTGAAAAAATGGAGCAAACTTTTTACAGGAAAACAGACTCACATAATGGAAAAGGTAGGAACTTTTTTGTTCTAAAGCTATCTCTCAAGTCCCTGTACTCATGCTGCTGGCTTGCAGAATGATCATGTATAGCCAGATTCCATCCATAGCCAAATTCATCACCTTTCTGAGGTGGACCACTCCTTTGATCATGTGAAAAAATACAACCCTTGTCATATGCTCAGTAACTCTCATGACTGTAATTTCCTTTGCCAGTTCTGCCTAACAGTGGTGGTTTGTTTTGTAGTAGTGGTGGTTTCTTTTCTAACAGTGATGGTTTCTTTGGCACAATGTTTACTGCTCCGTGGTAGCTATCACTGGAGTAACTTCAAGGAACTACTCATTCTCTTGGAAGTCTTCCATAGTCATACAGTCTCTTAGACCACATTTTATTTCCTCTCTAAGCCAATCTTGGGTGGTAACCAAGGAAAACAAGGACATGAAGCATGGTAGGTTTGCCTGTCTACAAGTTTTCCAAGAGAGTTCCTGTGGTCTCTTGGTGAACATGGAGGCATTAAGACCTATCAAAATTCATCTGTGCCATGGATAGATTGCACTTTCCTCTATATAGAAGACATTGACTTCAATCTGAATTCATTTTGCATGCTCCAGGGCAGTGTCTGGGTTCCAGGCTGCTGGCACAGGGGTTCCCAGAGGCTTGGTCTGCATTACTGGATAGAAGTTAATAGATTTACATAAAGAAATTTACATAAAAAAGATTTACATAAAGAAAAATGTTTCCAATAAATTCAATATTAATCTATACACAACATTCTAGATGAGTCATTCTATGAAACCAACGCTCCTCAAAGTTGGCCTTCATTCCCAACCAGACTAAATCTTTGCCAAAAAGAGACTTGTTTCGCAGTATGTTTTCAAATTTCTCAGCATCCTTAATACCAAGCTGGTATGTTGAACATTCATTACAATTACTGATTTCCTAGCTGCTCTCAGATCACTTAAATGATCTGGCTCAATATGGGAGTATATTAAGGAACTGAGCAGAAGTGAACCTGTATCTTACACTCAGCCCTTTCCTTTATTCCAAAAATGTGCTAAGGGGCAGAATTATTACATGATTGAAATGCAGCAGGCTACCAGGTTCTGCAGCAGAAAGTGCCTCTTCCTTCTCCAAGGTGTAGTAGTCTGCTCACTCATCTGATCCACCTCTTGGGAAAGTAAAATGCACAGTAAAAGTTTTTTAAGAAAATTAAAAGTGCTACCCCAGTGAACACATGAGTGATAAGACAGTCCAGCAGCTTTATTGCTTATATAGAAAAAAGTTTTAGTTGTCTAGATAGAATATCAAACCAGCCATGATATTTCTAAAAATGCTAACAGTCATCTGAGCTTTTAGTAAGTTATAATTTTTTTGCTGGTCGAAGTCTTTCTTTGATGCTGATAGCCACACAGTGATAGTTTGTGTTCAGTTACTCTCAGTTTCATGACATTCCCTTAAGCCAAAACCTAATCCAGAAAGAGGCTCTAACTCTTCAATTCTATGGAGGCCGGAAGTGATGAGGAAACTGCAGAAGAAAAGTGTCAGCTAACAGAGGTTGGTTGGTTAGATTTAAAGAAAGAAGCCAACATAACAGTATATAAAAGTATGAAGTACATACATATATTAAGTATAAAGTACATACTTTATACATAAAAGTATAAAGTAAAGAAACAGTTGCTGATATAGGAGCAACAAGTTATGTTAGTTAAAATAACTGGTGATACACAATGAACAACATAGTTTCACTATAGATAGAAGAGCCTTGTATAGGAAGAAGAAGTCAATGTCTGGCTTCAAAGCTTCCAAGGATAGGTTGACTTTCTCATCATGAGCAATAGAAGACTATGACTTCAAATGGAATCTAATGTTCACTTATCATTTTGTATTCTTTTTATTTAAGATTAAAAAGACACACAAAATAAAAACAAAAAGTAATATAGAGAGACAAGAAGAAACCAAATATAATAACAGTATAGATTTACAAAATAAGATGATAGGAATTTGACAATGGTTGTAATATTGCATATTTTTACCTTCAAGAAGGTTCCTTAGAATAACAGATATAGACATGTAAAATTGATCTAAACGTTAGTATTAACTTTCTTTTCCAATAATTAATACAATTAGAAGTATAGTCAGTTTAGCTATCATATGTATACACACACACACACACACACACACACACAACTTTATGTCTTTTTCCTTTTCTCTTCCTTTTTTCCTCCTTTCCTTTATTCCAACTACTTTTCCTCTTGGGACAGTTTTATACCCTTACACAGTATTTATGGTAGAGTTTGGAACATATATAATTTTTCAGTTTCTTACACTTGGGGGCAACATGGTATTTACACTTGTGAATTTTATTTATTTCACTTATGATATGGTCTCGAGCCACATCCATTTACTTATAAAAAGCTCAATGCAGTCTTTCTTTATAGCTGAGTAGTACTCCATTGTATAAAAATACCACACCTTTTTATCCATTCCTTGATTGATGGGCACTTGGAATGTTTCCAAGATTTGTCTATTACAAATTGTGCTGCTCTAAACATGGGTGCACATGTGGTGTTATGTTTTCAATTCTTCTGGGACTATGCCCAGAAGTGGAATAGATAAGTCAAAGGGAATCTTTAATCCTGGCTTTTGGAGGAATCTCCACACTGATCTCCACAGTGGTTGCACCAGTCTACACTCCCACCAACAGTGGAGACTTCCTTTTTCTTCACATCCCCTCCAACATTTGTTGTTAGTTGATTTCTTGAACTTAGCCTTTCTTTCCAGGGTTAAATGGAATCTCAGTGTTGTTTTAATTGGCATTTCCCTAATGACCACTGATGTTGAACATTTTTTCATGCATTTATTTTCCATTTGTATTTCATAATCTGAGAAATGTGAATTCATCTCAAATGCTCATTTTTGGATTGGGTCCTTGAATTTTGGGGGCCTGATCTTTTTTAATTCTTTATAAGTTCTACACAGAAGTCATTTGTCTGGGGGACAGTTGGCTAAAATATTTCCCAATTCATAGGTTTTCTTCTCACTCTGTTGGAGATTTCCTTTGACATGCAAAAACTTTTTAATAAGGCAAGACCCCAGTTGTTGATTCTGGTAAG
>PVJX010042183.1:0-13687 GCA_004027295.1 Dolichotis patagonum
TGATCTGTTTCTTTTCTCTGATGGCTTTTAATATTCTGTTCTTATATTGAATTTCTGGGATCTTGATTATTATGTGTCTGGGTGTAGCTCTGTTTGGGTTGTAGGTGGCTGGAGTTCTGTATGCTTCATACATCTGCATATCATTTCCTTTTTCTATGCTTGGGAAATTTTCCTTAATAATTTCTGTGAATAGCCTTTGTAATTCCTCTGATTTGATTCCTGCTTCTTCAGTCACATACTTTATTCTTAAGTTATAGATCCTCTTGTCATCTTCTAGTTTTTGTATAGTTACTGCCTGCTCCATTGTTATTTTTAAGAGCTCTTCCCTTTCATGATCACACATTGTAAGCCAGTGTTCAATTTTTGATAGTCTATCTCTGGTTTCTTTCAAGCAGTTTTGCCAACTTTCTATGGAGTCTTTAGTTTCCTGATAATCTCTTTGAATTTGCTTCATGAATTCTAGGGTTTTTTTTATATTCTTCATTAAACGTTTCTCTCCTTTTGTGTTCCTCCATTCTTCTGTCTGTGTCTTGTTGAGAGGTGCCCAGCCTTTCTTTTATTAATCTACTTATGTCTTGTTTAATTTGAATTAATATTTCAGTTTTGATCCTGCTTACAAGTTCCTGAAGATATCTCTTTATGTCCACTAATGCTGTGTTTGATGTTGCATGTTTGCTCCCCTCAATCTCTTTTGTATTTACGTCTCCTGGATCAATGTTCTCAGGGTTGGGGGCTGGGGGTTTTTTCTTATTTCTCCCTCTTGTCATGTTTTTGGTTCCTTCCATACAAGTGTATAGTGCAATTCCCAGCCCCTTTTCTTGTTGGTTAAAGTTCCTGTAGAGGGCACAGGCCTGGAGCTTCTGCCCTCTGCCTTCCGCTATCAGAGATTGAAGTTCAAGCACGGGCAATGTGCGCTGGCTCCTCCCCTCCGGGGCAGTCAACCTTTGCAGGCCTTCACTGTGTCAGTGTGCACTGAGCTCAGGGAATTAATTTGTAGTGACCCACTGGGTCCCGACCAGGGGCACGGCCCAGTCCAAGCAGATTCCACCAGTCCGCTGTGGGAGGAGAGCAACCAACTGAAGTCACTTCCTTATGGAGTTAGGGCTGTCCTGCCCAAATCCAACATCCAATCAGTTGCCCCTTTCCCATAGGAGGGTCCCATTCCCATCACTCACTGCGTGTTGATGCTGGTCTCTGAGAACTGCTGGGCTCCCCGACCTCTGACCTCAGCGTGGCTATGGTGTGAATTCACGGTGTCTCTGGGTGTGTCGCGTGCAGGGCTGTTCAGCTCCATGCTCCGGCCACTCAAGCCAGTCGCATCGGCGTGTTTCAGTCCGTCATGTCCATCTCGGGCAGGAATTCAGGTGGCTCAAGGAGGGTGCCGTGCTCGCTGATCTTAGCTTCACTAACAGTAGTCCCGGGACCTCATATTCGAGCATTTTTTTTCACTTTAGTTTCTTCCTGGGTTGAGAGAGTCCATCTTCTCTGTTTGGGTCTCTCCAGGGTGTTCTATTCTGGCATTTAAGCTGTCTCTCTCAGGGAGGGTCCCTCTCCTGCTACCTACCGGTCCACCATCTTTTTTGCTCACATTTTAGTACTGAGAATTCAGTCTCATTGTCACACATAGCTCAGAAAGAATGTGAGAATAGATTTTCGTGAGACAACTGGTGGTTTATGCAGAGGTTGCATAAATTACTCTTAACAACCTTTGTTGATGGATAGGATTATGTAGTTTACAGTGAATAATTTTTTATTTTAAGTATTAAGGATTACATAATTTATCAGATGTGTGTATATTAGTTTAACTGATACCCTACTTTGCTGAATTTATAGTGATTTAAATATTTTACTGTACTACTTATAGGAACAGGCTAAATACAACTTTCTTCATATTTTGAGTTATTTCCCAAAGAATGGATTTTGTAGAAATAGAATTACTGGATTAAACAGTATGAACATTTTAAATGAATTTTTATGTCAATGATTAGTTTTCTGAACCAGCCATTGTAATGCTCAAGAGAATGACTAAAGACAACTTTGAAAAATGCTGTGCTCTTGAACTGAGAGTAGAATAATGGAAATAGATGACATTCTAACCTGAGACTACTCACATTCCAGTCTGTCCCAGGTTGTTGGGTATAAATGTTCTACCAATGTTAAATTGGAAATAAGGGCCTCAATTTTAAGAGACTTGTTTTCACACAAATTGGCAACACCCAGTTGCATTGTCTGTAAGTTTTTAGAGGTATGAGGCAGGACTAGTGGCTTATCTCAGAGGTCCTGAATTTTAAGTAGTATTTAGGTCATAAATCTCCATGTTCAGAGTGCTATCTTTTTTTTTTTATTATTATAGAAGTCTTTCACTTTTTGTTAGGTTAATTCCTAAGTATTTAATTTTTCTTAAAGTTATTCATGGTTTTTTTTTTTACTTTAAAAACAAAAAAGAATAAAAATGATACAGAATTTCAAAACAGTAATAGGAGATTAACACTGGTTAGTATTGTATTGTACTCAGTGTGTGTACCATTGTTGCCCTGGATTGTCATGATTTGAAATTTTGTTTGTTTTCACTTTGAAATAAAATGGATTTGAAAAAGTGTATATTGTGTATTGTTATCTTCAAAGTAGTTGTTCATATTACAAGATATAGGCATGAAAAATAGGATCAAACAGTCAAATAATGGAAGCTGTGCATGATATTTTCCTAATTGTTTTTTCAATAGGTTTATTACTTTCGAACAGGAATTTATTGATTTTTTTATTCTGCTACCTTGCTGAGTTTGTTAGTTTTAGGAGTCTTTTGGTATAATTTTCTGAGCCTTCCATGTAGGAAATCATGTCTTCTGTAAATAAGGATAGTTTCACTTCTCCTTTTCCTGTATATAACATTTTTAGTTCTTTTTCTATTGAATGACAGTGGCAAATGATTTCTAGTTGGACTCAATGGAGGCCATAAAGCGTGCAGTGATATCCAGAGTACTTAAAAGAAAAGCTGCATATAGAGAATTCTGTACAGTGGACCCTTGAGTTATGACTGGCTTCACATATGAACAACTTGGGTTACGAACGGAATTGAAGTTTAACTTACAACCAAAGTCTTGAGTTACAGCCTGACTGCCAGTCACTTTTGGGGTTGTAAAAAAAGACTCATGGTGCCAGAAAAGTGTCTGTAAGTGAACATAAGTGTCTGTCTGTGCCCAGATTCCTGACGTTTTTATGAAAAGGAACTTTCCTTTCAAACAATAACTGCCTTCCATAACTTACTGATGAATATACTAGGAAAATTATTGGTGTTTCTGGTAAATTACACATATCACACAACTCTTGTTTGTATGCAAAGGTTAGTTAAGGATTGCTTTGGAAGATTTGGAATGCATTATAGGGATTTCCATTATTTCTTATGGGAAAAATAGTCTTGACTTAAAACAGTTTGAGTTCAACGGCCCTCATGAACTAATGAGTTCATAAATCAAGAGTCCACTGTATTTAGGAAAACTATCCTAAAATGAAGATGAAATAGGAAGATAATGGAGTGGTGAACAGTTGCAAATCACGCTCTGAGATTGAGAGAGTATAGCAGCTTTGGGAAGAGATGGTAGGAGGTGGATCTCGGAGACCCACGAAAGTTCTAAAGGGAGAATTGGAGCCCACAGGGAGAGTGAGTGATGGGCTTCATGGCAGAAGAGGGAGGAGGCAAACGGCTTACTCCTTGACTTCCAACTCATTGGCAAACTGCAGATCTCCCTGACTCTCAGCTTGTGGTGTGAGAGAGGAGCCTCGAACCTACAGAGGTTCAGTGATGACAGGGCCTCCAGGAGACTTCCATAGAGAAATAGAGTGGAGCAGTCGATGTAACAACTGGTGAGTGATTGCCATCCGTAAGCAATTTATAAGCATCAATGTAGAAGACAAATTTTTAAAGAATAGAAAATGAGAAGACATAGAAGCAAGATGCAGCCCGCTATCTCTAGCTTGCCAAAGGCAAACTCAGGAGGCTGTGAGGTAGATCACACCAAATCCATCCAGCTAGATTCTGAAATAGTAACAGTGGAAGTTACAGCAGAGAAATGAGGCTCTAGAAAAAGAAAAAGAAATTTAAAATAATTTCTCAGATGTCCAGAGAGATGATGAACATAATGAAGGTCATGGTTAGTGAACCTAGAATACATAAAGATAAACATATAGAGGAGCTTAGGAAAATGATGGAAATCATGAATGCCCAACATAGAAAAGAAATGGGATCCATGAAACAGATTCATACAGATATCTAGGAGATTAAAAAATTTTATTGAAAGTGTACAGAGAGGAATCAACCAATGTGAGGACAACATTAGCTCTAGAAGACAGGTTTGCCATTAGTGATAATTAAAGAATAGCAAAAGACAATCAAACAACTGCTAGATGATGCAAAGAGTAACATAAGATTGATCAGAATCCATTAAAAAGTCAGAAGTCAGTGCAAAAGACATTCTAAAAAACCTGTTCACTGAAGTAATGGCAGAAAACTTCATAACCATGGAAAAAGAAATTGACATTCAGATAAGTGAGGCATACAAAATGCCAACTAACCATGATTAGAAAAAAAAAACCTGCACCAATGCATACAGCAGACAAAGCTGTTAGAAAAAAGAAACAAGTAACCTTTAAAGGAAAGCCCATCAGAATCACAGAAGACTTCTCAACCAAATCCTTAAGTCAAGGTGAGCTTGATGTGAATTATTTCAATCCCTAGAAGAAAAAGACCTTCAACATAGGTTAATGTACCCCTCAATTTTGAATTATCTTTCAAAATTGATGGAGAAATAAGATATTTTCATCATACATAATACCTGAAGAAATTAATGGCCACCAAACCAGCCCTCCAAAATGTTCTGAAAGGTATTCTAGAAAGAGATAATGAAGACTACAATGTTTTTAACCTCCAATAGATTGAATGCTCCAGGCAAACCAAGCAGTCAAACAGAAAGGAAAGAAAGGAAACTAACAACAGAAAAAAAAAATATGACAAGAATAAGTCAACACATACCAGTTATAAACATCAATCTAGATGACCTCAGTTCACCAATCAGACGAAACAAATTGCTTCTGTGGATCAAGGAACCAGATCCAACAATATGCTGCATACAAAAGCACATTTAATACAAAAGAAATTCATAGACCGAAGTCTAAGAATGAAAAACAATATTCAATGCAAGAGGAACCAGGAAAAAGCAGGGGTAGATATTCTATTTGCAGACTAAGAAGAGACAATGAGGGTCACTATATACTTATTAGGGAAACAACCCAAAAGAATGAAATAGCAAAACTGAATATATATGTACAAAGTACCAGCACACTGACCTATGTGAAACAAACCCTAATGGATATGAAAGATTAGTATTAAGACTGTTACAGTAGGGGACCTCAGTACAAATTGACTTAGTAGATCTACAGAGTGTTCCATCTCACATCATCAGACTACACATTCTTCTCAGCAGCACTTGGGACTTTCTCTAAAATAGATCACAAACTAGCTCATAGACCATTCTTAAGTAAATGTGAAGGAATTGAAACTATGTCATGCATATTATCTGACCATAGAGCAATAAAACTGACAGTGACAAAAGAAACCACAAAAATGACAAACACATGGAAATTAAATAACACCCTCCTGAATGACCAGTGGATCACAGATCAAATCTGAGAAAAAATTAGTTTCTGAAGTTCAACAATAATGCCAGTACAACATGCCAAAACTTATGGGATGCAATGAAAGTAGCTTTACAAGAAAGATTTATAGCAGTGAATTTCTGTGTCACCAAAGTTCAAATAACCTAATGTTGAATGTTAAGCTACCAAGAAAAGAGCAAGTTAGGTCCAAAGCATGTACGGGGGGAGGGGGGAGAATTATGACTCAGAGCAGAAATTAATGCAATCAAGACTAAGAAAACAATACAGAGAAACAAGGACTGGAACAATCTGTTGAAGGTAATGAAAGTCCTTTATACTGAATACTACTCTGAAAAAGGAGACCGAAGTGAATATCAGGAAATGCAAAGATATCTCCGTTCTTGGGTAGGAAGAACTAATATAGTGGAAATGGGCATAATTCCAAAATTACTACATAGATTTTAAAGCAATCCCAATCAACATACCAACAGCATACCTGATAGAATTAGCAAAAACAATCCTAAAATTCATTTGGAGCCAGAGGAGACTTAGAACAGCAAAAACAAAGCTACCATGATAAAAAACAGCATGATACTGGCAAAAAACAAAACAAAAAAAACCCCCAAAACAGACCCAAGGTTCAGTGGAACAGATCAGAAGATGCTGAAACAAGCTCAAACATACTTAGCCACTTTATCTTTGACAAAGGGGCCGCATACTTTCACTGAAAGAAAGATAGCTTCTGTAGTAAATGGTGCTAGAAAAACTGACTTTCTGACTGTCAAAGATTGGACCTAAATCCATATTTCTTACCAGGCACTAGATAAAAATTGAAGTGAATCAAAGATCTAAAGACTGTACTGGATATATTACAAAGAATCAACAACTGGAATCTCATATTGAAAAACTTTGCATAGCAAAAGAAACCACCAAGAGTGTGAAAAGACCACCCACAGAATGGTAAAAAACTTTTGCCAACTGTTTCTCATTCAAAGAATTTTACATCTAGAATATATGAAGAATTCAAGAAAGATCAGACATCCCCCTCCATCCCAGTTTAAAGACACAGTGCAAAAATGGGCATATGAAATGAATAGACAATTCTCAGATAGAGTACAAACAACAAATAAATATATGAAAAACATTCAGCATCACTGGTCATTCAAGAAATGCCAATTTAAACAATGCTGAGATTCTGTCTCCACAAAGAAATCAACCAGCTACAAATGCTGGCTGTGAGGGAAAAGTAACCCTTCTCCACTGCTGGTTTGAGTATAGATTGGTGCAACCACTATGGAAATCAGTGTGGAGATTCCTCAATAAACTAAGACTAGAGGTCCCATTTGACTTAACTATTCCCCTTGTTGGTGTCTTCCCCCCAGAAATTAAAAGCGTCATCCCACGGTGATATATGCACACCCATGTTTTGGCGCAATTTATAGTAAATAGATCTTGGAAACATCCCAGATGCCCATCAGTGGATGAAGGAATAAATAAGATGTGGTGTTTTTATACAAGGCAGTACTACTCTGTCATAAAGAAGGATAATCTTGAGACATTTTTAGCTCAATGGATGCATCTTGAGATGATACATTTAAGACACAGGTTTAAATATCTTCTTTCTCTGATGTAAGAAACTAAAAGTGTAACTAAGGAACAAATTGTCTAATAGATAATTGGGAAGTAGGAAGAAACAGTTCAAATAGAAAGGGACAAGGAGTGGGGAGAAAGGAAAAGGGAGTAAAGGTTAGAAGAGAAAAAATGGAAACAAAAGTTTTAGAAATAAGGAGAAGAAGACAGGTTGAAGGGAGGGAGGTAACTAAGGAAAGGAGAGTCAAGATGCAGTATGTATAGGTACAAATTCCATATGATGGATGCAATCACTACATGTAAAGTGTACAAATAAAATGAAGTTGAAATAGATGTGTTCTTACATTAAGACTTGAAGAATTTCTAGTCAGTATTTCTTGTCTTAAACAGGAAACACTAAAAGGATTATGACATCAGCTTATAATTCAAACCCACAGGAAGAAATGAAGAGACCAGGAAATGTCAATATGAAAGTTAATATTAAAGGCTAGAAATACATCTCTTTTCATGTCTTCGTTAAAAAGGATTGAATCCTATCTAAAAAACAAATTCAATGATGTCTATAACATTTCACTTCCTTTCCCATGTTCATTCATCCTATTTTTCACCTGTTTACCTTTCTTGGTCTTTAAGATAAGACTGTGATAATAATGGTTGTCAAAATTTTGGTTTTAGGATTTTTTCTCCACTCTTTTAAGACTCCAATGCACTTTTCCTTTATGTGGGTGTTTTAATCTCTTCTATTGCTGAACAAAATACTCAACATCCACAGCTTAGAAGATGAGAGGTTTTACTTGGTTTATAGTTTCCAGTGGGTTCAATCCAAAATCTGGTAGCTGCAGTGCACAAACAGCATGTTACAAGAGCAAGGTGAAAGAGGGCAGTTCAACCCACGGCTGCTAGGACGCAGACAAAGAAGGGAGGAGTCAGGAACAAGAATATACCCTTCCAGTTCATACTCCTCGATGTCTGTCTGTTCTGAACAGGACCTACCTGTAGACACATGAGACTTTGAGCAGTAATTTTAGATGGAAATTGTAAGTGGGTTTGATGTACTGATATTCAATATATTAGAAGTTAAAGGAGAAATTTAAAGTAGCAGTGCCAATGCATATTAACAAATACCACTTTTTAATCAGAAAAAAATGCATTTTCCTAAGCAAAATGGGAGAGTGGGTTGATTTTCATTTTCAAATTCTGTTTGTATCTGCCGTCATAGGAGACGATTAGATGGTCATACAGGCTGCTGCACTGAACCTGCTGCAGTATGGTGCTGTGACTGAAGCATATGAAGAAAATCTGGCCCCAGGCAACTGTAATTGGAAAAGGAAGGTTTTTTATTTTAGTTTTCAGTATTGGGGATCAAAGCCAGGTTCTTGCCACTGAGCTACTTCCCTATCGCTTATAAAATTTTTAAATTATGAGACCTAATTATTCTGAGTCATGAAGTTGCCCACGTAGGGCTCAAACATGCCCCCTGCCTCAGCTGCCAGAGTGCTGGGATTAAAGGACTAGGCCACCGCACATGCCAGAAAGATACGTTTTAGAAACCTTTTTATCTAGCCATAGATATGGTTCCATGCTACACTGAAACTCAAGTGTGAGTACTGAAAGGGTTAGTTGCAGTGTGGAATGTGAAACATACCGGTGAATTTTATATATTATTATGTTAAGGTCTCTCATTCTATCTTCACAGTAATGGGTCTTTTAACACTGTATAATTTTATCTCTTGGAATTAGCAAAAGGATCTGCATTCCTGTGGTATCGTTTGACAGTCGTGGGACTGTTTTATCATTCTTAACTTTCATTGGAGTACAAAATGAATATAACTTTTTAAATAAAAAGGTTTTAGGACACAAAGTTCCTTCAGTGAGTACAGGTATTTGTGTTATACTTAAAGAGTTACTTTTGCTTTTTTTTCCTATTAAACCTCAAATTTTATTTTGTACTTGATATCTGAGTTCAGGTCCTATTTATCACTAGTAGATAATGAGATACAGTTTTCTGTCTAAAGTAGATTTGAAATCAACAACAAAAAATCCTGTTAGGACTGTTGAGTGTCACATAGGATATCTTGAAACAGCTTTTAATTAATTAGTACTTAAGATTTCTAAATATAATTCCTAATGTAACCAACCAATAACAAATACTGGCAGGGCTGTAGGAAATAAGGAACCCTCCTCTTTTGGTGGTGGGAGTGTAGACTGGTGCAACCACTGTGGAAATCAGTGTGGAGATTCCGCAGAGACCTAGTATAAGAGGTCTCATTTGACCCAGCTGTTCCCCTCCTGGGTATCTTCCCAGAAGAACATCATACCACGGCGATATATGTGCACCCATGTTTTAGCAACACAATTTGTAATAGCTAGACCTTGGAAACAACCCAAATGCTCAGCAACCAAGGACTGGATAAAAAGATGTGATCATTTTATGCAAAGGAGTACTACTCAGCCATAAAGAAGGCTAAACTGGAGACTTATAGGTAAATGAATGCAACTCAAGACGGTACTTACAAAAGAAACCAGATGCACATGTGCAAACATCGTGTTGTCTCCCTAGTGTGAGAAGCTGAAAGAGTAAATAAGATCCAAAATGTACAATAGATATTATAAAATGGGAAGGAACTGTTCAGAAGAAAAGAGAAACTGCACTGGGAGGATAAAGAAAAGGGAAAAGCAAAATGTGTAAGTGTGTGTGTGTGTGTGTGTGTGTGTGTGTATGTAAGATAGGTAAGCAAAGTTTTCTTAGTTCATTGAAAAGAAAAGTTTATGCTAATATTGTTTGAACAGTTAAATGCCTGTGTCGTGTACTCTGAGTAACTAATTTAAAGACAACAATATTCAATTATTAACCATTATTACCCTCCTATATCTTGTTTTGAAAGTTTTTTTTTTTGTCTTTAAAAGCTAGAGCCAGGCATGGTGGCATCCCAGCACTTGTCAGGCTGAGAGGCAGGAAGATTGCCATGAGTTCTAAGTCATCCTGCACTACAAACGAGGTCAGGGCCAGCCTGAACTTCACAGTGAGAGCCTGTCTCAAACAGATTTTAAAAAATGGTAAAAGTTTTTAAAATAGCTTAAACTTCAAGGAGCTGAAATTGTATTTCTGTGTACTTCACTGAAAATTGAATTATGACAATTATTATAGTTTATAAATTATAGTAAGTGTATTCACTTAGTATAGTTTATAAACATTATTTTATGATTCCTGGTATTGAAAATAAACATTATTTTAAATATTGTATTATACGTCCTTATAAAGTTAAATAATTTAGAAGGGTATAAAATGTAGTTGAAGGAAGTTTCTTATCACTTCAAGAATTAAGCAATGTTTACAGTTGCTTGAATGCTTATCCTGAAAATTTGTTCTCCTATCCTTATAGATGTTATGTATGTCTGTATTATATGTGTGCTTATGGTCATATTTTAAACAATTGGAATCATACAGTATACTTTTGTTAATACATACATCTGAACATCTATTATCAGTATAGTACATGTCATTCTTATTTAATATAGTTTAGTATCTGTTACAAAGTTGATTGTGTAAAGATTATTTAAAGAAATATTTATTAGTAATGAAAACACTTTTAAAATTAGTCCCCACTCAAATTGTTCGTGATCCTTTATGAACATTTTAAATATAAAACAGATTAGTTTTAAACTGAAACTTCATATCTTATAAACCATACAGGTTTTTATGAGAAGTTACAAATGGGTGTGATACTAAAGAGCTCAAAGATACAGATTGACAAGTGAAGAGAAAATTATTAAGGATGATGAGGTACTGGATCCTTTAAAGTAGCCTGCTTGTCTACCAAATAATTAAAGAGAGACTTTTAAGAAAAAAAAGACTTTTAAGAGACCCTTCTGTTTTTACAAAACTATTTTTGTTTTAAAAAGTTGCACCAGAAGTAAACTTGCTCTGTGTGTGTGTGTGTGTGTGTGTGTGTGTGTGTGTGTGTTGGAAGGGAATGAACTCGGCCTCAAGCATGCTAGTTAGGTAAACGCCGTCACTGAGCTACACGCCAGCCCTAGATTCGTTCTTTTATTGTAAGAATTTGTGTAGGATTGAATTATAATTTAAATGTTGTTAAACAAAGAAGTCCAAATCTTGAAAATCAACTATAATTTTCATATTTACAATTATATTTTGGTCCCTAGTCTAAGAGGATTCAGTAGGTCTTTTCCTAGTACCAGTCATCTTTGTAAAACTGGAATCTCATGACTTCCGTCACGTGAATGTAATACAATCAGATCTCTACTGGTCAAAAGAGTTAAGAGTCTAACCCTCTTTGGTAGCGCTCAAAAACTGTTGTGCAGTGAATATCTTCGTGTATGTATGTCTTTACGTTCTCATGCGAATACATCTGTGGTATACATTTATAGAAGTCTAGAGGTGAAAGAATTTGAATCAAAAGCTGAAAGAATTTACAATTTTGTTGTCTCTAAAATGTTTACACAAAATTACATTCTCACTGCAAAACTCTGTTTTATTTTTCAACTTTTTTATTAAACTTATTGGTACGTTTTAGGTCTAAATTCAAAATGATTACATTCACTATAAGACATTTGTACAAATATAAACTTGATTCTCTTCTCCCCCGTTCCAATACCCTCCCTTTAACTCCTCTTTCCCTTTCTGATTTATAAAAGTTTCGGGGTTTGTTTTGTTTTTTTGTTTGTTTATTTGTTGTGTTACCGGGGGTCAAACTCACGACCTTGCGCTTACCAGGAAAGTGCTTAAGCCGCTGAGCCAAATCCCCGGCTATAAAAGCCTTGTTTGCATCTTTCCCTTCTTAATCATTTTTTTCTTCCCTTTCTTTCCCTTGCCCCGCACCCCTTCCTCATTCCCCTGCTCATTTGAACATTTTATTCCTGTTTCACAATGTCTGTTACACATTTGGGTCCTTATTTACATATATGCTCCGTATACTTTCATAATGACTCCCTATTGTCTAGGTCTTTTTTTTTTCTCCCCTTGAATTAGCACACTGAGTACAAACAGGGAGGTGTATGCTGTTATCCGAATCTGTTTAGTCTTTGGGGTTTGGATAGCAAGAGTAGGGGCAGTTCACATAATGATGGGTCCATTTGAAATGTTTTTGTAGTGTGTTTGATACCTGAGTTGGCTACTGAGAACTTGAATAATCAGGTAGCTATTATGAGCTTTCCTATCTCATGTCTATATGTTCACTAGCACTGAGGTATTATGAATTATGAATTTTATTTTTGTCAGTGTGATAGATTAAAATTAAAAGTTGTCTTGTTACCTTTGTTTTGCTTCTATTTAATATGTGATATTTTATGTTAATAGCATTCATATTTTTTTAAACTTACGTAGCAATTCCTGCATCACAAGCTTAATTTTACAGTATTAAGGAAATAAGCTCCTATTGTAATGTTTTGTTTAATTGCTTGAGTTTTTATGATGTTCTTTTTGTATGTAATACCTTTTTCCTGGGTCATGGTGTTATTCTGCCCCCTAAAGCTACTGGTGTTTTGTTTTTTAAGGACAAGGTATTAAACTCAAGGCCTTGTACATGTTAATCAAGCCCTCTATCTGAGCTGCATCCCCCAAGGCTTCTATTTGTGTCATGTTTAGGGTGTTATCTGTTATCTTTTCAGCTTCAAGATAATAAATATACTCATTCCTGTGTTCTACCAGTTTTTTAAACATTATTCTTTATCATTATACTGTCATAGTTTGATCTTTGTCTTATCTGGAATTTATTGTGGTATAAGCAAGGAAGGAGAGATCTAGCGGGTTTTTTTCCCTCTACTTATTGGCTGACTTCCTCTAAGTCCTTCATTGAATAGTGTGCTCTTTCCTCATTTATTTGAAATGCCACCTCTCTTACATCTGAAATTTTTGCATTTGTTTTGGTCTGTTCATGAACTTTCCCTGTTCAGTTGATCTAGTTATGTGCCAACATCAAACGTTTTAAATTACTGCAGCTTAGTACTTTAATATTTGGTAGGACTACTCTTTTTCCCTATTTGATTTTACCTGTTTATCATTGTTAACTTTAATAAAGATTAAAATTTTCTTCATAATGCCCTTTATAGTTTTGGTTATTTATACCCAAATTGATTTTTTACTTGGTTGCAATTTTAAATGAAATCATTCATTGTATTCTCTGATTATTGTATGTAGGCACACTATTGATCTTCATGTGTTAATTTTATAAATCAGCTGTGTACTGAATTTGTCCTTAATAGTTTTTCAATACCTTTTATTTGATCATTTACAAATAATGATCATTTTCCTTTTTTTCCTTTTTTGTTTTATTAGGAAGTATTCATTTGGGAATGGTCGTTAATATATTCAGAAGTTTGAGGACATCTATAAAATGCTTAATATTTTCACCTTTGGTGTAATATGTACAGTAAACTGTCTTAGTAGATCACCTCAAAATTCACCCTTACATTCCTTGAATGAGTCTTA
>PVJX010042184.1:0-14289 GCA_004027295.1 Dolichotis patagonum
GTGGGTGCAGAGCAGTGGTTAGGAACCCAGCTCGGGACATCTGTGCCCCTGGTATTTACTGGGGCGTCGCCTGCCCCTCAGGCCTCTCTAGGGACAGAGTCAGGAGAGGTGTGCGCGCCCCACACTGCTGTGCGTGTCCACAGCCTTCTGTCCCTCTGCACGTTCGCAGAGACACACGAGGTGAAAACCCTGCAGCCGCCTCTCCAACAGTCTGTGTCCCCGGCTCTCCCGCCCACCGCCTGCACTCACGACACTCCTCGGCAGCCAGTCACGGACAGTCTACATCTAGCTCAATGGCGACGGAGCAACAGACCACAAAGCCACCGGGCTTCTGTTCTCTGCTCTCCCTTCCGTAACTGTTTCTGGGGGGCTCTTCAATGGCACTGGGGAAACGCACGTGCAAATTACTACAGCAGGAAAACTGCATGGGACAAAGCCTTCAGGCCAGTGCTGGGGCCCGGACCTCACATGTCCCTCTAGGGACCCACGTGTCAGGGACAGGCCTGCCCCGGACCTGAGGGCGGCAGGAGGCGGTGGCATGTCCCTGGGGTCGCTGAGGGCCCGCCTTTGCCAGGGTCCCTTCCCATAGCAAGGGAACGTGGGGAAACCCACAGAGGCACCAGGACCGCTGTCCCTGCTGCCATCGGACCAGAGCACCAAGGAAAATGACCCTCGAGGCCTCCGCTAAAAGCTCGCCGTGCACCAGGCACCAAGTTCCTTTGCCCGTGTGGACACCGAGACCCCTCCCGTGGTCTGGAGACCTAGGCAGTGCACTCAGTGGAAGTGCACGGGGCAGACCCTGGCCCCTACAACCACCAGATGCAAAGCTCTGAGTTCCCTGTGGCCACTGCTGGGGATAATGTCCCAGTTTCCCAGTAGCTAGGGACAGACAGGCGACCACACTCCAGCTCAGAGGTCACAGGCAGGAGTGCTGTGTGCCCTCTCTGGACTGTCCGTACGAGGGGGCAGGGTTTGCTTTCCAGGATGTCTATCCTCTACTGTGACCGGGGAAAGGTCCTAAACCGGAGCAATCACACTAGACTCTTCCAAGGAAGTCACACGTCGGGGACAGCAAAGCAAACTCCCTGGGGTTTGGTTTACATCTGGGATATTACAAGGGCACGGTCATGAGTTCAATCCTTGATACAAAAAGAGAGAGAGAGAGAGAGAGAGAGAGAGAGAGAGAGAGAGAGAGAGAGAGAGAAAATGTAGCTACACATCTGGGATGTCCCCCAGAGCCTCATGAACTTACAGGTAGGGTTTCTAGGAAGTGACTGAGTTACAAGTGTGTAACACTTCTCACCGGATGAGTCCACTGAGGGGTTCACAGCTGGGTGTGATAAGGGGAAGCCAAAGCTGGTGGAAGGGGCGTCCCTGGGAGGGAGGTAAGCGGGTCCCCAGGAGGTAGGTAGTTGGTCCCTGGGAGGGGGGCAGGCGGGTCCCCGGGAGGGGGGTAGCGGGTCCCCGGGAGGTGGGCAGGCGGGTCCCTGGGAGGGGGGTAGCGGGTCCCCAGGAGGGGGGCAGGCAGGTCCCCGGGAGGGGGTAGCGGGTCCCCGGGAGGTGGACAGGCGGGTCCCCAGGAGGTATGCCGTGCAGTATCTCCCTCCTCCTCCCTTGATCTTTCGCTGCTTCCTGACTGCTGTGCCATGGACTGTTTCTTCGCTGCCATGCTGCCCTGCCTTGCAGCCAGCCAGCTATGGACTGAGCCCTCTACAGACTGTGCCAAAATAAACCTCTCCTCCTTTAACCCGCGGGTGCTGGGTACTTTGCCCCAGCAGTAAGAAAGTTATTTAAGATACCAGGCACCCTGGGCAGCTGCCTCTGAATGGGTGGTGTCAGTGCCCATCTTGTGAGAGCCGCTTACTCCTGCGGCGCAGCCCATACCTGAACTGAAAGGTGTGAGATATGTACATAACTTTCAGAACAAACTTGCTCCGAGATGAGGGGAGGCGTAGTACGTACCTCAGGAGAGACGTGTGAGGCGAAGAAGTCTTCCTCCTGCGGTGGTGGGGACGAAGGTGGAAGCACACAGCTGTCGAGCCACAGCTGGAACAGAAACACAGCCACGTTCAGCACCCCACAGGCCTGCGTGGGCTGCCTGCTGGCCACGGGGTTTCTGTGACCACAGCACTGCAGGAACCTGCTGTCCAGTGCAGTTTGCCTCCAAACCTTGAGGGAGTCAAACCCCCAACTCCAGAAACCCCTTCAGTTTAAATTTTGTTATTTTGAGACAGGGTCTCACTGTGTAGCCCAGCTGGCCTTGAACTGGAAGCAATCCTCCTGCTTCAGCCTCCTGAGTGCTGCGATCACAGGTGTGCACCACCACGCCCAGTTCACATTTTTATCAGCATCTTTGCAGTGCGCAAGGCTGCTGTGCATCACGGGGCCCTGGCAAGGCACAGGCCGCGCTGTGATGCATTTTCCGCCCCTTTTCTTTTGCTTTCCTCCCTGCTCCCCGGAAGCCCTTTCTGAAAAGGAAACAAGAGCTTCCTGTATAAGCACAGGCTCCAGCCCACGCCCAGCCCGTGTCCTGCATGGACTCCTCCCCACGTGCTCCCCCACACGCTGAATTTACTTGTGGCCCGTGGTGTCCCCACCCAGGTCCAGACGCACATGCGCTGGAAGGTGAGCAGTGACTCGCCCCGCTTTCTGACATGCGTTCTCACACGTTCCCCAGCGCCTTCCCTGCGGCCTGCCGTGCCACATTTCCCCTCTGCATGCTTTCGGTGCTGACTTCACTGTGTAAAATGCCCTCCTTGGTGGCCATCCAGTGACCCTCACCTCAGGACACGGTTTACCACAGACACGAGTGTCACAGAGGCTGCACTGTGGCGGGAGCTCAGTGTCTCCGAGTCACCGCTATTATATAAGATTCGTCCATTGGTTCCCTTCCACCCTTCCAGGGCTGGGCATCAAGCTCAGGCCCTGGTACAAACCCAGCAAGCACAAGGTTCAGCTCCACCCCTGAAACGAGCTATCTTCCCACAGAAACACACCCGGACTAAGGTTGGCTATTGGCTACTTGAGGAAAAGGTGACCACAGGCCGAACGCCCCTGTCCTGATGGTCCCCACGGAGCGTGCTTCAGGATTCCTTACTTCTGTGGTCGGGGGAGGCCACAGAAAGCCCTCGAATAGCGAGCGTCAGCTGCACGCTGCTCCCTATGACACAGCCCCGCGGGACGTTCCGTGGTCAGGGACAGAAGTGCGGTTTCCACCGAAAGAGCGTGTGCCTGAGGGCCGGCTCGCAGGGACTCACGTCAGTGCCGTGCCTCCGTGTGGCCTGGGACGCCAGCGACTTGATCCTCTCCCGGTAGAGCTGGGCAGCGCGGCTGTTGTACTTGGCGTTCGTGTCGTTGGTGGCGCAGCCGTGCTGGTGGAAGAAGGAGGCCTGCGGGGGGAAGCGTGAGGGCTGCGGGGCACCGGGTGGGCAGACGTCCTGACCCAGAATGGCCCGCAGGGACAGGGGTCTTACGCTAACTGACATCATCTCGGCGTCAGGAGAGGCGGATGCGGGATTTCCCTCTGTGACACAGGAGTTCCCCCCACACACGTAAGAGCGCGCTTTGCTCAGACCGCGTGAGACTCGCACTGGAGAGCGAGCCACTGGCCCTCGCTCACTGAGGCCGCTCAGGGCCGTCCTAATGTGCGAGCATCGTCTTGCGTGTGCATTTCATTATGTCAGAATCCCTGACTACTCGGTCAGGGTCGCACCCACAGCTCTCTCTGTTCATTAACACAGACAGTGACAGCGCCACAGAGGCCAGGCGTCGAGTGCATCTCAAATGACCGGAAGCAGCTGCCTTCAACACCGCTGCACCCATGTGGACCTGGATCACAACGCCTGCGGGGCGGTTCTGTGCGAACCTAAACTGATGGCCACACGCGGCAGGAACTGTCCCACGATCTTTGGGGGCAGCAGCTCTCAGCCACACTTCCCATCCCCACTGGTGTCTCACTGGACGGATCGGGAAACGTAAGCACAGCGATCCGACACCTTGGCCAAGGCCACCCACACAGCGAGGCGACCTGCTCAAGCTGAGCCCCTGCCCTGCCCTGGCTGCCCGTGGCCCAGGGTCTGCACGACGGCTGGGGGATGGGCGCAGACTCGGGGCGCAGGGGAGCAGTGCGGAGCCCGAGCGGCAGGACGGGCAAGGGCCTCCAGCTCGACCAGGCGCCTCTAATCCCAAGGTACAGGTTCTCGGGAGAGGAAATGTTTTCTCAGAAAACGGAAGGAGAGGGGCCGAGGATTTAGCTCAGTGGTGTAAGCACCTGCCTGACAAGCACGAGGTCGTGAGTTTGATCCCCGGCACCAAAAAAAAGAAAACGGAAGGAGGAAGTAATTAGGTGCAGCAACAGTTTGCAGCTCTAAACCCACCTGACAGAACCACACGCCTCAGTACTCAATTTCTCTCATTAGGAAATATTAAACCCAATGAAATTCAAAATTTAAAAAAAAGCAGGGTTGGGGAAACAGCTCAGCGGCACAGAGCCTGCCTGGCAAGCGCAAGGTAGTGAGTTTGATTCCAGGTACCAAAAAAAAGAAGAAGAAAGAAATGCTGACCTAAGGGAAGCTGATAATTCCAAATCCAGTTCAGACTTACAATCAGAATTTTAAATGACTGATGCCAGGCATTATTTTTACTTGAAATATGCACAGACAGGGTGTCTTTACTTTAACGGCAAGTCACGGGGGTCCCACCTGCTCCACGAGTCCTAACTTGGTTGGCATCAGTGCTCCACAAGCCTTTGCTAGCTATGGGTGAGAGAATCAGATACACCGGATTTATAGACAAAGCTCATGTGTTTGGGGATGGTTACGCAGGTCTGTAAGTGCAGCTAAGGAAACCTCTTACATCACTCAGTTTCTGTGACACTTGTCTGCTGTATTTGAAGAATAGCTTATTTGTAGATGTAATAAATTAAATACTAATTCAAACACATGTAATAAAAGCTACATTTAGTGGAATATTTTATTTATAAAGA
Organism: Dolichotis patagonum; assembly: GCA_004027295.1. Classification (NCBI taxonomy): domain Eukaryota; kingdom Metazoa; phylum Chordata; class Mammalia; order Rodentia; family Caviidae; genus Dolichotis; species Dolichotis patagonum. Next base: position 4,985 of record PVJX010042184.1, read on the forward strand.
TACTTCCGGTTCTTCTACCAGCCATGTCAGGACTACAGACTGTCCTTTTCTTTTCTGTTCTGTCCTTTTCTTTTTGTACCTCTTTTTTGAGTGGAGAATTATCTCGGGCTGCATATGAAATATGTAATACGAAAAGAAGGTGAAAAGTGTGGTCCGCAGGTTGGACATGGGGGCCACACCCTGTTTGTTTGTTTGTTTTCGGTGGCACTGGGCGTTGGCATGTGCTACCATCCCAGCCCTATAGCTTTCATGCCATTTCTGGTTAGGTTTCTGTGACCACAGTGACACCAGCAGGTTGCCCAGAGCCTTGGGCTTACACAACACACTAAACAAAGCAGCCCCAGAGGGCCCCATGTGGGGGGAAGCAGTTCTCGAGAGAGTGACCCAGGGCACAGAGAGAGGGCGTGGATGCCGGGGTGAACTTACGGCGTTGGCATTTCCTCCCACTTGCATGCAGCGCAGCTGAAACCAGGACCAGTTGGAATCCAGCTCCGTAGATCTGGAAGAAAGAATGTTCCTCTGAGTCAGCGCCCTTCTTACCCAGAACCAAACTCCTGCGCTCCTGAAAACCAGCTCCTTGTCCTGCAGGAGCCTAGGGAGTGGGGGCTTCTGGGGTGCTGGTGCCTCTGGGTGGGTGACAGTTGGCACAGGCAGCCCAGCCCCCCTTGTCCCTGCTGGCAGCTGAGGCCTCGATGGCTCAATGGCCTGCCCTGTGCCCAGCCCATGCCAGGCTAGCAGCACCGGCATCCTGTCGCCAAGGCATGTGGAGGTCTTGTGGGCTGCCCAGCTCTTTGCTTTCCCTGGTGGGTTAGGAGCTAAAACCTACAACGTGAGTGTATGCGACATGAACCTTGCCAGGGGCCTGCGGGTGACCTGCCCCACACCGCCTCCAGCAGGGAGGACAGAAGAACAGCATTCCCAGTAATACACGGCCAAGGCTCAGCTGCAGGCACAGCCGCTGCCCAGGCCGGTCCCAAAGGATCCAGACGCAGGATGACTGTGGGTGGAACATGTGTTACAAAGTGGATGGAGTGTGAGGCAGCGGGAAGAGGCTTCAGACTCACAAACAGTTTCCTTTTGAGCTGCATCCACCGACTGGTTTCTATGCCCCTTTGGCCTTTGTAAATTAAAAAAATAATTTTCAATACTTAGGTTGTCCTTGAACTAAGTAGCCCAGGCTGCCCTCATACGCACAGTGACCCTCCTGCCTCAGCCTTCTGAGTACTGGGATTACAGGTGTGCACCACCACACCTGGCAGTCTTTGTCAACTGTCAGCAGCTATTCTGAAGGTGACTGTTGTGGCTGATACACTGTGTCAACTTGAGGGGTTTAGAAGTTTAACTAAGACTCAGCAGGGGCCGGGGTCCTTACTTTGTAAACATCCTTATCCTGAGCAAGAGGAGGCCAAGGAGATTTTCTTGCTCTGGCAGGCAGGGGTGACCTGCATACCATGTAAGGGAGCAGAAGACGTTTGTGCTCCCCACTTTTGCTTCTGCTGCTTTTACTGGCTGCTGCCTTGAAGTGTTGCCCTGGTGCCAGGCCACTCTGCCTTGGAGTCAGCTGAGTATGGACTGAAACCTCCAGAACTGTGAGCTAAATAAACCTTTCCTTCCTTCATTTTGGGTGGCGGGTATTTTGCCTCAGCAAAGAGAGAAAAGTAACCAAGACAGCAACACTAACTTCAGAGTAGTGCCAATGCAGTGACAAATCCACTGTATGGTGATGAACACAAAGTAGAGAGTTAATCGCACTATAAGAAATAGATTTCCCTACCAAAAATTTTAAAAAGTAAACAGATTCCCAAAGACAAAGATGAAACAAAGCAAAACAGCGCCCTCTATGGTCAGAATTTCTTTCTTTCTTTTTTTTTTTTTTTTTTATTGGTACCAGGGATTGAACTCAGCACTGTGCACTTGCCAGGCAGGCGCTTATGCTGCTGAGCTAAATCCCCAGCCCATGGTCAGAATTTCTGACCACCAAGCTCGATGAGCAGCCAGACCCTGCCTGGCTGCACTGCTTCAGCTGTGACCCAGGGCCAGGGCAGGTGGCAGTCTGCGGACAGACAGCGCAGAGTCCCACCGCGGCCCTCGGCCCTCGCTGGCTGTGGGAGCTGGAAGCGGCTTCCCGTTCTGCCTTGCTCTCCTCCTCTGCGGAGTGCGGGTGTGACTGTTACTGTTTATTTTGCCCTTGCAGAAAGCAAATGCGCTAACGTCCAAGAAGTTTGGGGAGGGCTGCCGGGCTCACAGTGGACCTCCTGTGGGTGGAAGTCACACCGCACGACACTCGGGTCAGAGTGGCCTCTGCGTCCTCCCTTAGAGAGCCTAAGCCTCCTCATTCCAGTCTTTACAGAGAGGACCCCAGAGATGCCCCTGGGCAGTCTGTCGGCCTGAGCTCCGGGAATCCTCTGGGACCACAGCACTGGGACTTGAACCCAGGGCCCTGTGCACAGGCAGGCAGGCAGATCCCCCTCCCCGATGACCTACGTGCCAGGGCCCCATCAGTCCTGATGAGGGGGTAAGCGAAAGCTCAGGGTACTCAGTAACTAGGGAAGGTATGCAAGGCTCAGGAATGAATCGGTGTCACTTTAACAAAGTAACTGCCGTCACCAGTGAGGCACAGAAGACAGGTTTCCAGAAGCCTCTGCAAATCCGTGTCCCTCGACCCACCCTTCAAAACTGCATGAATCAACTTTAACTAAAGTCACCGTGCTTTTTGTAGTTAAGAGCTTTTTTTTTTAACAGTTAGATTTCAGAAACTTATGAAACCAGACTGAATCTAAGGCAACAAAACAAAGTTTTCACGGAGTTGAAATTTAAAACGGAGTAAGTCCGACCACAGCTGGGCCCCCCAGACACGCTCAGGGCAGCTTCTAATTCACGGCCGCGTCCTCCGAGGTTACACGGTCTTGGCTGCAGCAGCAGCAGCGCGGAGAGAGGGCACTCCTGTCTCCCCTCAGGTCCACCCAGGAGCGGTTGGCACCAGCTGGGCCCTGCCCCGGGGAGCCTACAGGTTCATCCCTGTGTCCCTCGACACCCCACACAGCGAGACCTTGCGTCCTCAGCTCCACGCTCAGAAAAGACACAGAGGAGCAGCCCGGAGCCATCAGGGATGGCCCTGGGAACGCTGGCCGCAGCCTCCCTCCCCAAGGCTGTGCCCGACTGCCCAGGCCAGGTCACTGTGCCCTGCTCACCCGGGAGGGCCTCAGGATGGAAGTGCGAGCTCTGGCCCGGCAGGTAATTGGACACCAAACATCACAGGACCCTTCCCTGTGGGACCTTACTTCTCCTCATCTTCCGAGCACAGCTGGGAAGCTGGGCTCTTCTGTCAGGGCTTCTTTCCCAGAGAGAGAAGGGTTAAACATTTACCAGTAGCCAGGTGCTGCTGTGGTGGTGCACATCCATAATCCCCAGTACTGGGGAGGCTGAGGCAGGAGGATCACTGTGAGTTTGAACTACACAGTGAGACCCTGCCTCAAAAACCCAACAAAGGAAAAAAGGAAGGAAGAAAAAGAGGGAGGAAGGGAGAGCTGGAGAAGGAAACAATCAGCTTTGAAGCACCCTGTTTTTCCCGATTCTGTGTCTCCTCTCAAAGTCTCAGTGTGGACCTCCCCTTCCCTGCTGTGTCGCTGAGGTCAGATCTCATCAACCTTCGAAGCCAGCTGCAGGGCTGGGGATACAGCTCAGCAGCACGGCGCCTGCCTGGCAATCGCAAGGTTATGAGTTCAAGTCCCAGTACCAAAACAAAACAAACAAAAACCGCTGGCTGCAAACGTTTCTCGGCTTTTAAACTGGCCCTGATCCTCTTACTGGGACGCATGCACTGTGGCTTCCCTCTGTCCACCCTGCGTGGAGGGACAGCTGCTCCCTACACCTCAGGCTTTGGGTTGGTCGGCACCCGGAGCAGCCCTAACCTGCCTCCCCTCACTCGCCGGCAGACGCCTTTGCTGGTAACTGCTCCTTCCTGTGTAAAACCATGGCCTTGAAATTGTCCTGGAGAAAAATAAACTCCCCTGAAACAAACCACCTGCCCATACCTTGCTGTTAACAGGGCCCCGCTGGGGACAGACAGGAATGCACCCCACTTCCATCCTGCGGGGCGCGGGGTGCTCCTTCCCCAGTGAGCAAGAGTTTGTAATGTTTCCTGATAAAAACTCTAAAGTGGAGCCCTTCCCCCCTACAGAAAACCCACAGCGAGTCTTAGAAGCTGTGTACTCCACGCAGGCAGGCCTGGAACTTCCTGTACCGCGCTGGTCTGACTGCCACACTCCTGCCCCTGGCTCCCGGGGCTGGGAAGGCAGGCGTGTGCCCTGTGGCCGGCTCGGGGAACCTTCTCCAGCCTTCTGCTCGCGCCGACACCCTTACTGCTGCCCCCCAGTCACCAGGCAGACTGTAACGGCTGCGCTTGAATCATTCAGAAGCATCGTGAGTCACACAGTTATATTTACTTGACTTTTAGACATCTAGTGGTGAAACCGCCCCAGCCCAAACAGAGCCTGCTGTCCAGGCCTCGGGCTCCAGGCCAGTCCCGCCCTCAACAAGGAAAGGGCAGGAAAACACCTGATCTCCTGCAGGGAGCAGGGAGGAGGGGGCCGGGCCTTCCTGAGCGGGAACAGGAAAGAGCGAGCTGGACAGAAAGGACAGCGCCCGGCTCCGGCCACATGGGGAGCCCAGCAGGAGCTGCCACACGCTCACTTACCGATGGGGCACAGGACATTAACTGTAACCCTGGGCCGGGCCGCTCACTGGGAGCTGTGTGCATTCGAGGCCCTGGTTCCATCTCCAGCACCCCTGGTTCCAGCTCTAGCACCAAAAATGAAGAAATGAAGCTGATTAAACAGGAAAGAACAGTGTCTTCAATGCACAGCACAGGGAAAACTAGATACTCACGTACAAAAAAGTGAAGCTGTGCTCTTTAACTTGCACACCACAAACCAACATTAACTGCAGATAGATCAAAGATATGGATTGCAGGTCTAACATTATAAAGGTCTGGGAAGAAAGCTTTATGACAATGATTTCTTAAATAATGCATCAAAAAAACAGGCAACAAAAGAAATGTAGAGAAAGAAGTGTAGAGAAAATGGGCTTCATGAAAAATTTTAAGTTTGTGTAGTGCTGGGCTGGTGATGCATATCTGTAATCCCAGTCCTTAGGAGGCTGAGGCAGGGCTGGGGATTTAGCTCAGTGGCTTAGGCGCCTGCCTGGCAAGTGTGAGGTCGTGAGTTCGATCCCCAGTACCAAAAAAAAAAAAAGAGACTGAGGCAGGAGGATTCCAGTGAGTTCAAGGCCAGCCTGGGCTACACAGTAGGTTCAAGGCCAGCTTAGACTTCAGACAGAAACCCTGGCTCACAAAAAACCAAAAAGAAAAAACTTCATGCATTACAAGAGTTATCACAGAGTAAAAAGGGAACCTACAAAAGGGAGAAAACATTTGAAAATCATGTATTTGGCAAGAGATTAAATATCTGAAAAATGTACAGAATTTCCAAAAGTTAACAACAAAAATGCAAACAACTTGATTCAAAAATGGCCAAAGAACCTGAGATGACATTTCTCAAAGGAGGCACAGATGGTTTGAAGTAGGTAGAAACGTCAGCTTCACTGATCGCTGGGGAACTGCAAAGCAAAACTACACTGAGACACCATGTCATACCACCGGGAGGGCTGCTACCAAACAGTGACAAAACCCAAAGGACAGGGCTGAGGACACTGCTCAGGGTCAGGGTTCTGCCCTTGGTTCTGCCTGCAGGACCACAAAGAAGAGAAGGAAAGGAAGAGGGGAGAAGAGGTGCATGGTGGAGAGGAGGAGGGGGCCGGAAGGAGCCCTGTGGTGTTGGTGGGGTGCAAAGCAGCACAGCCACTGTGGGAAACGTATGGCAGCACCTCAAAATACTAAAAGCATAATTACCATCTGACCCAGCTCCCCACTCTGGGTTTGTGCCCAGAAAAACTCAAAACAGGTTCTCCAGAGGCATTTGTGCATGTGCGTTCAAAGTTTCCCAGTGGGGGAGCAGCAGTGCGATGTGAAAGATAGCAGAGGGGAGGGCTCTTAGCTTCAGGGCATTTTAGCCTGGGCCACCCCAGGATGAACCTCGAGGGCATTATGCTAAGCCAGGGACAAAACGACTTTCCAACCCTGTTCAACAAGGTACTTAGAGACGTGCAAGTAACAGGGCCTGAGAGCAGGTTGGTAAATCAGGCATGGTGGTCCACGCCTGCGGTTCCAGCAGCCAGGAGCCTGAGGCAGAGGGATCAAAATTTCGGAGCCAGCAAGACCCTGTCTCAAAAATACTAAGTAAGCCGCGGTCACTGAGCTGCTGCCGAGGACTCGGCTGCCGCCCCTTGGGCCCCGCTCCTTGGTGACCCACCCCACCCCACCCCACCCCACCCCTTCTCCCACAGCCGCCTTCCACAGGCGGCTCCACCGAGGTAAAGGTAAAGGAATCGCATCTTGTGCCCACTTCCCGGAACCTCCACCCTTCCCACCCCTTTGCTGATGCAAGAAAGCGGGGTGACCTGCTTCCCTCTGACCCCGGGGATTCGTCCCTATTGGGATCCACCAGGGAGACGGCAGGATGACCCTCACTACTGTCCAGGGTCACTGTTGATCACGATAAAAGAAACTAATGAAGGTATAAAGAAGAAACGCGGCTGTCACCAAGCATCCAGAACACGAGAGGCAACCTGGCTCCAGGGCGACCAGTGCAGGAGCTTGGGCGGCTCCGGGTAGGCAGCGGCCTGGCCAAGGCCCGGCACTGAAGGTCCAGGCGCTGTCCATGCCTGGGCCCACTGCAGCTTAAGTGAGCACTTCCTTGCGGTGAGTACAAGGCCTCCTCAGTCCCGTGTCCCAAGCTTAAAAACCTCCCAACTTGTACAATGTAACCCTTTGGGGTCTGCTTTCACTTAGACTAGTGGAACACTCCTTAATGCAATGAACTGAAAAGGACCAAAAAAACAACAAAAAAAGGAGTAAAAGCTAGGCAGTGATGGCGCATTCCTGTAATCCCAGCATGCAGGAGGCTGAGGCAGGATTGCTGAATTCAAGGCCAGCCTGGGCTACATCGTGAGTTCAAGACCAGCGGGAACTACATAGCTAGCATCTGTCAACAAATATATAAATAAATAAAATTACTTTTAGAAACAGGGGGATTGAGGATCCAGCTCCAAGTGAAGGCCCTGGTACAAACCACAAAAACAAAACAAAATTCATGTATACCGATATTACTAGTTTAATGACACACCTGTCTGATGACTGGGGCACACTGTTTGGACTTTACAACCTGCTGCTTGGACTTAGTGACCAGAGCCTCAGTGTCTCTTTTTTTGTACGGCAGACTGTTTACACAGTATGGTAATTTTTTTTTTTTGATCTTTTTGAGATAGGCTCTTGCTATGCAGTTGAAGCTGGCCTTGAGCTTACTTTGTAGCTCAGGCTGGTCTTGAACGTGCAACAATCCTCCTGCCTCGGCCTCCCGAGTGCGTGAGAGGCATGCACCACCACGCCCGGCAGTACTGTAACTTCTGCTGACTGAACTGTACAGCACAGTGCTGTGGTTTTACGCTATTGAACCTTACAACGCTGCAGGTAAGAGTTATGCAAGCAAACACGAAGTCACTGAGTGGGGTTTCCTTTGACCATTTCTTTGTTCTGAATATGGTAACGCAGACTACACACTATTCCTCACTTAGCGGCTGAGTCCCTGATAGCCTGATCACAGGAGTAGAGCGGGGTGGTTAAATGAGAGCGCGGGGACCCACGATCGGCTCACTGCTGTCAGGAGTGGCACACGGAGCTCTCACGGGCTGGGCAGAATCACAGTCTGTGGACGGGAAGGCTTAAGCAGTGGGTGGCGGTGATGGCTATACAAGTCCAGAATGAATTCGGTGAAACGGAACTGTGGACTAGAAAATGGTTAAGATGCTAAATGGTACCACAAGAAAAAAACCGAACTAAATAAACTTTCCTGGACAACTAAAGCCCTTGGCTTTTAAGGAAACACAAAGACAACAGGATAGTATGCTCAAAACATTCTGAGACCAGAGTCAGCAACAAAAGAAGGAAAAGAAAGAAGAAAAGGATGGATGCACACACGACATCGCTCCCTCAGGAACGAGGAAGGCAGAATAAGACAGCTGTCAATATTCAGCCCGCCATGCCTTTACAAACTGATTTCTGAAATACTCCTGGCATAGTTGGGTGTGCTGGCGCATGCCTGTAATCCTAACACTTGAGAGGCTGAGGCAGGAGGATTGGTGCAAGTTCGAGGCCAGCCTGTGCTACACAGTGAACTCAAGGCCAGCCTGAACCAAATAGCGAGACCCTGCCTCAAAAAGAAAAAAAAAAAGAAAGAACGAGAACTACGCTGTAGTTATTACTATAGCGCTTTTGTACCATCACGCACAATGCCTCATTACAAGCTGTAACCATTTTTTTTTTTTTAAATCGGTACCGGGGATCGAACTTAATGACCATGCACTTGCAAGGCAGGCGCTTATGCTGCTGAGCTAAATCCCCAGCCCCACTGTAACCACTTTTATCCCACCGGAATGCTGCTTCTCTGCAGAGACGGCACTGCATCGGTCTTCCTGAGGTCCTGAGCTGAATGCACCACTTGCCACAGTGCCCAGTCGCCTCCCTAGCAGATTTCTTCCCTGGAAAAGCTGAGGCCGGGAAACAGGCGAGCCGGACGGGGGAGGCGGAACTCTACACCTCCCAAGGTTGTCACAGGCCACTCATGGGAGGGTCAGCAAAGATTTGAGGGACAGCTGCGCAGGCCCTGCTGAGCTCCCAGGCCTTGCACCAGGCTGGGGACCCCAATAACTTACGATCTCAATTTCTTCTACCTCACACAGGGTCCTGTCCACCTCCTGGGGGTGGGGAGACTGTCTGTCCCCAGGGTCGCCCTACTCTAATGCCCACCAAGCCCCAGGGGCCATGGTGTCAAAAGTGGGAGAGAGTTCACTCGCTGCCCAAGTCCTCAGCAGGACAGAGGAAAGACCTCGGCACTACGAACACCCAAAACTGCCACTGCACAGCAGGTGAAAGTCATTCACTCAGGCTGGACGCTGCTGCTGTCCTTGGGAGCCAGCGCTGAGGTGACACACACTCCCTGATGGCTTCCCCATCACACCGACTCCCCACCTGCATGGGGTGCAGGAGTGGGTGCTGTGTGCCCTAACTTAAGAAAAGACACTGAAGGGAAGGGAAACCCCGCCTCGAGGGCCTCCGCTCTGCCTCGGTGTGGCGGTGCATGCTCGTAACCCACGGCTCTGAGAGGCTGAGGCAGGAAGACCCCAAGTCCCAG
>PVJX010042185.1:0-14293 GCA_004027295.1 Dolichotis patagonum
AAGATCTTGTCTTTCCTGCTCACTGGCTCCAATCTTATCTTCGAGGTCTGAAATTCTATCTTCACTTTCATTGAGGCGGTTTTTACAGCTTTCAATAGAATTTTTGATTTACTGTATATCTCTTTGAATCTGCTTTATGCATTCTGTTTGTTTCTTGTATTGTTCATTCAGGGATTCTATCTGTTTGCTTTGTTCCTCTAATTTTTTAGCTGTGTTTTCACTAGATGTGTTCACTATTTCTTTCACTATTTTTATCAATTCTTCTTTTACCTGGGCAAATATTTCTGATTTGAATTTCTCCACAGCTTTCCCTATTTGCTTATTTATTTCATTTGATATCATTTCAGATATTTCAGGTATATGACTTCTTTTTTCTTCTATGTACATAAGCTTTCTTTGGGGAGGGCTAGAGCTTTGAGCCTGCCTTTTGTTCTTTCCTTTTGTCATTTTTCTATATTTCCTTGCTTTGAGCAGTGTTCCAATGCTTTCTCTGCATGTGTGTTGCATTACCTCTTGCACCCTCAGTTCCTGGAGGGCCAGTGGCTCCCCCACAGGCTCTTGGCTTCCTTTCAGGGTCCTAACTCCCCTCTGTGGGCTCCTGGCTCTGTAAGTTGTAAGGCGAATGCTGGGTGTGGTCAACCCAGTGCCTGTGGAATCTCAAGCAGGCCAGGCCACCGTACTTTGTCCCAGGCAGGGTCTCCTGGAGGTTCCCTGCAAGTGATGGGTGGGCCTACATGTCCCAGAGAGTCAGGCCAAAATGCTGGTTTCTACTTTCTTAGGCCAGGAGAAATTTTTAAATTTTATTGTTTGCATATATCTTATTCTATTGTTCAAGACAAATACTTGCCCTGAATATGTCCCTACTGGTCTGTTTGGGCCTGTAGCCCCTCCCTTCACCCCCAGGAAATCTCCCAGAGACCAGCATCGTGGCCTGACTCTTTGGGACTGTAACCTCCCGGACCCACAGAGTGGCCAGGGCTGTTTGGATTGAAAGTCTGCAGAGACCAGCATCTCGGCCCGACTGTTTGGGACTGGTAGGCCCGTCCTTCACCTGCAGGGAACTTCCCGGAGACCAGCATCTGGGCCAGGTCTTTTTGGGCCTGTAGCCCCGCCCTTCACCCCCAGGAAATCTCCCAGAGAACAGCATCGCGGCCTGACTCTTTGGGACCTGTAAACTCCTGGACCCGCAGAGAGGCCTGGGCGGTTTGGATTGGGAATTTTGTGGAGACTGGCATCTTGGCCAGGTCTGTTTGGGACCAGGAACTTTGTAGAAACCAGCATTTTGGCCAGCATTTGGCACTATGCCATCCACCCTAACCCATAAAACATCAAACCTTATGAAGAAATTTAAAATGACAAGTATTTGGGGAGATAAGTATGCTTGAACATTCTGCGAGGTATACACATGTTGAATACTAAGTGGCACCCGATGATTATAGTCTCAAGTACCAGTTTACAAAGTTGAAACACTATGTAGTCTGTTATCAACTTTGTTGTGAAGACAGCTATATCACTACATGACAGAATTTTCGAGAAATTATAGCAACAATTGCCAACATCGCATAGTCTTCTTCAAGTCCTCTTTCTTCTCCATTTTGTCATTTGATAATAATAAGCACACCAATAATTTGATCTCATCACTGTATAATAATTTCAAGTAAGTGGCTACCAAGTAGGCCTGACAACTGGCAAGAATTTGTGGAAGGGTTTGAAATGTTCATGAAATGTTTATGAAATGTCTGAGTTTTGGGGGTTCTGGGCATTCATGACTATGGTTTGGCCACACCAATGATAGTTATATTAAGAAGGCTTCTGTGAATGTTCTCAAGAAAGCACTAGTCTCCAGCTGAACTCCTTTTAGATATATATTCCTTTTCCTCTTTTATTAGTGCATGATACATAATGAACACATCACTGTGAGGAGTTGGTTCATGCACACATTGGACTAATTTACTTTCCCTTTCCTTCCTCTGCCTCCACCTCCTCCTTCCCCAGATCCTTTTCCATCTCCCAAAAGACTGGTTCCCCATTTGATGTAATTTATTTTTTACTTTGCTTGTACCTGTTAATGTTCCTTTCTCTAAAGTACCGACCACCATTACCCTTCCTCTTTGCCATTCGAAGGTGCTTATCCCTGGCATCCTTGTGAGGGAGGCTTCACCCTCAGTGGGACAGTGTGAGGTATTGGACACTGAGAGCTGGGGCCTAACCATAGGTAAGGAAGTTGCTTGGGCACTGTTCTCAGAAGATATTAAGATATTATTTATGTGACTGCTTGGTTCCTATGGCAATGAGCTATTACAAAAATGAAAAACTGACCTCCTTCTACTCTGTCTTTTTATCTAACCATGTGGTCTCAACCTCTTCTACACACTCCCCCAATTAAACCATCCACCATTTTGTCTGTAGAACCAAGAGATGCTGGAGCCATGCTTCTGGACATTCAAAACTATGGGTTAAATGAACCTCTCTTCTTTAAAAATTATTCAGGCTAAAGTATTTTGTCATAGCAATTGAAAACTAGATAACAAAACACTCTGGTAAGATAAGCATTGTCCTCATTCATAAAAAAGGAATCACAGGTTCTAGAGAAAACAAGGTCATACAATAAATAATATCAAAAGAAAATGTCTCAATAAAATACCAGGCTCTTTCAATACCAGGTGCTTCATTTAGTTACAATGATGATGTGTTCATTACTGCTATTTGGCCAACATGTTGACATGGAATAGGCCTTCCTGATGATTTCCTAACCATGGAATTTTGTATAATGTCACGTTTATATTGGGTGATATACACGTGATATTCAGAAAATGGCTTTTCATATTCTTCCAAATGCCATTAATTTATTTTGTCTTCATCAAGACCTTTCAACAGAGTCTGGTGTGCAGCACATCCCAGCACTGATGTCTGAAGAAACAACCACTGTTCTTTCCACATGAATGACTGGAAGTTGCAGTGACTGTGTTTCTAATATATTTCAAAATAAGTGCACAACCATATGAGGGACAAGAAGTCAGATGACACTGCTGCCGTGAAAAGGAACTATGTATTGTGGTTTCTCAAAAATTCTTAGTAAAGACTTTAGGATTTAGGAAAAAACATGTGAAAAAGAGAATGCAGAATTAAACTGGAGTGTGGAGGTGGCTGTATGTGGATACAGAAGCTAAGAACCTTCCCCAGAGGCTGACCCTCGTCCACACACAGTGCGGACACTGCAAACCTGAAGAAGGTAGGTGCAGAGCTGTGCCCTCTTCAGCCTTGGTGCTGATAGGCTTTCATTCATTCTTTCTATAATGTGTGAGAACAGATTGAGAAGAACTAAACCCCTTCCCATGACACAGCTGGTGTTCTGGGTTGTGAAAGGTTTAAGTATACCCTTTTCTGAACATTTAGAAAATATAGGAAATCTATGGCATGCATGGCACCTGGGCTGTTTGTTATCACTGGAAGCTCTAAAAGATCCACCATCCCCGATTTAGGGCACTTGAGGCATGGGCTTGGCTGTGGGCGATGGGAGCAAAGAAAGGCCTATGGAGACAGAGCTGGGTACTGCAGAAGATTGTTTCAGTTTCTTGACTCCTTCAAATCTCATGGCTACTGAACGAGTGTAAGGAGAATTTTAAAATTTTAGTATCATCTTATGTTGATTTTTGTTCTTTCTGCTCTGTATTGTTTTCCTTTGACTTGTTATTTTCTAACTCAACATTCATAACATTATCTACTAGATTCACAATTGGGTGAGGATGGTGTAAGGTGAATCCAGGCTCTCCATTTCATGCACTGAGACTGGTTGATGGGTAGATTGTGCCCTGCTCTAGTTCTCCAGAAATATTGGAACACTCACGCCATATCACTGTAAAGATTTCCAGTACTGTGGAGATAGAAAAAAAACTTGAAGGAAATTGCGCTAAGGTAATCTTTCCTCACATGAGGGAAAAGAATAGTGCAAATAACTTAACTCAGGTTCACGTATATTATTAATAATGAGCTGGGAGTAAAATATGGACTTCTTAGTATTCCTGTTTCTTTCATCTCCTCACAGACTAGCCAGGTCCAGACCCACTTTGGGCCAGACCTCTGTTTCATTATGTAATTTTGTCAGATGAGAAAGACCTTCCAACCACACTCTTCATGGTTTGTCTCCAGTGCCCTTTTAGGAGGATGTGAGTATAAAAGAAGGTAGTGGTAGTAGTGCTGCTGATCTAAAGGAGTTTGGAGCTAAGAAAAGGAGTAATTTTTGTATTTCACCATCTCTGCATCAGAGGCAAAAATAAGGACATCAATAGACTCTTGAACATCGTACAGTGTGCCAAAACTATGTGTCAGATTCTTCCCATTCTGTCAGGCAATATTCATGCAATAGTTTCTGCAATTTTGATTCAGGATACTAATAGAGTTCAAGATAGTAAACAATGTTTTCTTCTTTAGGAAACTTATTTGCTTTGGGGGGAAATGGATTCTTATGATGTGGAAATAGATGCAGCTTTGTGAATTTATAGCCAGAGTTTCTTAGATATAGTATGAGACTTGAGCATCCAGAGTTTGAGATATGTTAACAGAGATTATGGAAAGATCATCAGAGACACCTGAAATCATTGTTTTGATGCTCTGTTTTTCCTGAGGAAGCTGACCCTCTTGTGAGCAAGTCATAACCAGAAGAGTCACCAGTGATGTTTGATATTACCATATCCAAGTTCATTGGGTTCCCCTCAACAAGGTCAAATACTTGAAGAAAAGTTACCTGGGTAATGAAACCATTAAGAATCTAGCTGATCAAAGGAGACAGAGATGATCACCAACAAAGATCATGTTACAACTTATAGGCACAGGATTATAGAGAGATGTTATGATACAGTATGGTTACAAATGTGGGGTGGCCTTCTTTTCTGAAATATAAGCTTCTGTACATGTGGGATGCCAGATGTTCTGGGTTCTATAAATCCTTTTTTTATTAGTACATGTTTGTGGTACATAATGAACACTTTCATCGTGGGGAATTTGTACATAATAATCTCGATTCTTTTTAAAATTCATATCCTCTCCCTTCTTTCCAACACTTCTGCCTCCTCCCTTTTACAAAAGCTTCATTTCCACTTTTTCTTCCCATCTTTTGTCTCTTTAAATGCCTTTTTCATTCTTGCCCTCTCTCTTCCCCATGTCTTGTTTCCCTTTCCAATTAAACATTCTTCCTTCTTCCTAATATCTACCCTCTATCTTGCTCATTATTTTCACTTTTGGTTTAACATAAAAGAGAAGCAATGTGATATTTATTATTTTATTTTTAACTTTTTATTTTAAAAAATCATAAATCTAAATGTAACAAAAGAGAACAAAGCAGATCAGAAACAAAATAATATGATGCAGATTTCAAAGCAAGACAATAGGAGATCTACAGTGGCTACCATAATGTCTCTTATTTTCTTCTAAATAGTTGTTTACATCACCACACACAATGAATTTATACAAAACAAAATAGTATAGTACTGATCAAAACAGAATAATGAAGGCATTATAGGCCTTCAAAACCAGACAATAGGGAAATCAACAATGGCTGCCATAATTTCTCTTGTTCTCTTCAAAATAGTTGCCTATACCTTCGTGTATGTTGAAATTAAGCAATACAGAGCAGACTAAAACCACTCTGGGCAAAGAATAGAAGCATTACTGGATTTCACAGCGTGATAATACAGAATCAGCAATGGATCCCATAATGTCTATTTTTCTTCAAAGTAGCCATTCATTTCATCACACATAATAAAATTGATTCTCATAAACTATTTAGGAGAAGTTCTAGGCATGTATAAGCCTCTACATGTATATCTGAGGAACTCTTGAAGATCACTATGTAAAATATTAACCTTAGTCCTGTTCCTCCCACTGTGTTTTGAAAGCCTATATTGTCATTGTTTTGGGCTCTTTGCTATTGCTATTTATTTGTCTTTTTTGTTTCTTATTTTTCTAGTAATCTGTTTTGTAATTTAGTCCTTTATTTAATCACAAGGATGCGAAAAATCATCTTTATTAGAAGACAGAGGGAGTTAAAATTTTAACTCTATCTGGAGCAGTGAGGAATTTCAGGACAGGTGACACTTTCTGGATAACAGTGTGTAGCCCTTTGGATGACTTCAGGCAGTGGTGCCAATGGGAAAATGAAGGTATAATGCTCAACTGTACAATCTTCCAAGTTAAAGTGTGTGTTTCATCAATTAAAACCAAGTCAAAAATGATTTATTTAGGTTTTTACTTAGTTACAATAAAGTAGAACCTACATTTTCCAAATCCTTGGTTTGAAGTCTTGTGTGAGAACTCAGAACATAAACATTTTTGCATAAAAGGGAACAAACCAAAGTTCACACTCAATCAGTCAAAAGCAGCCATCTATAGTTACCTTTACAACATTGCTGGGTTCTATGGCACAAGAAGGAAACAGATTTCTTTATCCCTTTCTTAGGGAAATAGTGAAGTAACCTGAGCCATGGGCAGGGGGGACTGTAGAGGCCAGGACTAGGTGATGTTGTCAGTGTACATGAAAATCAGGGGCTGGGGCTGGTTTTCAATTTGTAGGCATTGTTGGATGCCAAGAAGAAAACAATAAAATTCCCGCAAATGAGCTCAACACATGCAGATGCCCCAATATAGGAGTAAGAATACTGCTTTGGAAAAACAAAAATAAGGCATATAGAATTGGGTATTCAAAAATAGACAAGAAAGAGACCCAAGGTAAAGAAAATAGATGATGGTAAAAAAACAGATTTTCTATCCATAGTACTTTTTTGTTGTTTCTTGCCAAGAGTAGAGGTATAAAATCAGGTGTGTTAACAGGAGTGGGGTACAATGGTTTTCACACTTCACCTGATCATCGAATCATTACTGTGAAATGGATTACACACTTTGAGCCAGCAGTGGATACAAACAACAGTGAAGAAGTTATAAACAGAGGGTGGTGACATCAGGAGATAAGGTGGGAGAAATACAGACTGAACAATGGCTCTCTAGCATCAGAAGAATGTGATCTATTAGACAGACAGGACAGGTAAGAAGGAATTGCAGACAAACTATGAGGTTGGTATCTTGGAAGGAGAATTGAGTTAACTGTTGGTCCTTGCCTAGGGACAGAGAACTGAGCACTCCTGCACCCTCTAAAGTCTATTCTAATCTTTGGCTTTTTCTATTCTCAAGCCACACTAGCTGAGCCCTGAGACAATCTCCTCATAGACTTTTCCTTGGCTATTTTACTTTTCTCAAAGAAAGTTTGTAAAAGGCTGCACAACATTCAGGCCTTCAATGTTAAACAAAGTCACTACTTCTTTTTGGAACAAGTTGCTAAATGATCACATTACAGGTATCTCCGAGTGAGTTTCAGTGAAGCTCAGGAGGATTCAGTTTCCTCATGTAAAACTCTATTAAAGAATGCTGATTATATTTATACACAAAAAGAAGGCCTCCAATTTTATGCTGCCTCTTCTCTTCAGAACAGATGAGAGCACACTAACATGTGCATATTGGTTTGCATCCACCTACACAACAACGTGTGACATGCGAGTTCCCTCTCACACCTTAATCTCAGGGACTGCAGGACAAAGGTAGGGGCTCTGTGCTTGCTGTGACATAATTTTTATCCATTCTGTCCCATGAAGGCAAAAAAGAAAAATCCTGGTTCTTCGTCAAGGCTTAGAGACAAACTCTTAGAAGCCTCTGGCATGGGCTTCCTGGCGCCATGAACACCACTCTCTGAGAAGCCACTCAGGCTCCTCTCCTTGGCTCCTCCACTTTCCCCAAGTCAGGAGAAAGTTTGATCAAGATGAGGCCTAGAATAAAGTCCTTCTTCAGTATGTCCTGAATGATGGATGTATGAGAGAAAGATTCTGCTTTACACTTAAAGATAAAAATGGGTAAAGGTAGCAACAATAATATTAATATATAATAGGTATTTGACATTGATCTTAAGCACTGATTTCACTGTTTTACATGTATCATCTCATCATTCGATTTTCACCAGGTATAACCAGCATGATTTATATTTCAGAGTTACACAAAACCAGATAAAATAACTTCAACAATGAGAGAGTTAGACTTTAACTAAGGTAGTCAATTCCATATCCTCTTAGTTTACGAAGACTTGTGACACTAGTCTGATGAACGAAATAACTGTTTTGCTTACAACATTATCCATTCACCAGTTTACAGTCATTTGAGTGGTTCCCACTTTTTGGCTAAGCTTTTGAGAAAATTCATTTACAGATTTTGTGGTTACATATTCTAATTCCCTGGGCACTAATACCTGGGTGTTTAGTTGCATGTGAAAAGTCTCTCCTTGGCATTTTTGGAACTGTCCAAATGTTTTGCAACCTTTTTGTACCAGGTCACAATCTGAACATTTGTCTTTGAGGCTACAAATTCTTGACATTTAACCACGTATTACTGGAATCTTTCTTGTTTGTTTCTTCTGTTTTGGTAGATATAAAGGTATCACATTGTGTTTTGATGACTGCTTCTTTAAGTTAAAAATGACTGAGGCATTTATCCACATATTTAGCCACTTGCATATTTGAGGGGTGCTTATTAAATTATTTACATATCAAAATTGAGTCACTTTTATTTTTCATTATTGTGTGGTAGGAATTCTTTAAATATTCTAGATATGAATACTTTAACAGATACAGGATGTCTTGGTTACTTTTCTCATTGCTGAGACAAGATACCTGATGCCTAAAGTTAAAGGAAACAAGGTTTATTTATTCACAGTTTGTAGTGGTTTCAGTCCATATCAACTGGCTCCATGGTAGTGTGCCACACAGTGCAGGGGCAACAGTTCAGGGCAGGGCAAGGCAGCAAGAGCAATAAAAGCATACAGAGGGAAACAAGACGTCTCCTGCCTCTTTTGTCTTATCCAGACCACTGGGATTACGGTGCTACCAATCCAATCGGTGGACTCATTCAGCAATCAGTCATCCTTAATCCCAGCACTGTTAATCCCAGAGTTGAGCTATTAATCAATCAGAAACTCTAGATTCAGTTCCTTCTGAAAATGCCCTATCTAAAAGTGCATGAGGCTTTGAGGTGTGGGACATCCAGACAAAAACCATAACACAGGATTTGCAAATATATTCTCAGTATATAATTTCTTTTTTCACATTATATGCTTGACTTTGAAGTAAGAAATTTTCTTAAATTTGATGAGATCTAATTTCTTGTTTTTACTTACATTACTTGAACTCTTTGTCATGGTAAGAAAGCATTGGTTAACTCACAAATTTTTCTTTTAGTTCTTTTATACTTTTAGCTCTCACACTGAGGTCTTTGTACCATTAGAGTTCAGGTTGATCTTTCTATGTTTCATTGATGACCTTTTTGTGTATTTTGATCATCTTTCACTTCAAGTTTCATGGACGCTGTATCTTTGTGATAATAGCTACTGTGTGTCTCTAAAAATGAAGTGTGTCTCTTGTAGAGAGTCTAGAGATGGATCATAGTATTTTGTATATTCAGTAAATATCAGCAATGACTTGGTAATACTTGGTAGCACTAAGCTTTATTAGATCTATGTATTATGTATTTGCTATAGTGTCTCACTGTGTGCTTATATACTACATCTTATAATCAACTCCTTTACCTTCATAGAAACAACTTGTTCCATACATAAAGATATAGAATTTCATCATCCCTCTAATGACATATATTTTTACTTCACAGTTTACATGTTTTCATGTGTATTTCTTTATCTTTTCTGTAACTTTAATAATTTTGATTGTTTAAGACTTTAACCTTCACACTAGTGATATGAATGATTTACATACCAGAGAACTAGCTTATTTTGAATTTGACTATGTGGCTAATTCTACTAGATTTGATATCACTGTGTTTTCATAATAGTAATTATCATCTTTCAATTGTTCTTTTCAATTTTTTATGCATTTGTGTATTCTGCTTATAACTATATTTTTGGTCATGAATTCTTTAAGAGTCCAGTTTTTGTTTGCCTGGAAAACCCCTTATTTTCCCCTAAGTTCTGATGCACAGATTTCATTGACTGGAAGCTATTCTCTTTCTTCCTTTACTTTGAATTTATTCTTCCATTATCTCCTGGCCCACATGGATTTATGTTGAAAAATCAACTGGTAGTATAAGAAGAGTCCCTTTCACTTGCCATTTTTTTCTCTTGATGAATTTTGTTTGTTCTCTATGGCTCTGCCCTTTGGCAGTTGATTACATGTACTGTGAAGGGCCACTAGGCTTAAGCATCATTGGGACTCTTTTGGGCTTCTTGTGCCAGGATGTTCTTTTCTCTCCTAAGAGTTGGAAAGCACTCACCAATTATCTCATTAATTAAATGTTCTATTCCTCTTTGTGTCTCTTCTGTTAGTACTTCTATTTTCAATCAGGTGAGGGTTCTTTTGCTCAGTTTAGATGGAAATCATGGATTATCAAGGTGCAGCTCTGCTTGCATCCCTGGATGTCACCTGATGATGCTGAACACTTTGAAAAGTCAATCGAGCTTCCTGATGGCCATTACCACTGTCAGCCTTTGCTTGTGGCCACTAACTTGTGCTGTGTGCTTGTTTCTGCTCCAGATCTTTGTTGGCTGTAGGTCTCTGTGGTTCATCAATGCTATTATCCCCTGATGTTTATTGCCATTTCTTTTGCGATCACTACTCTGTCCACACTATTCAGGATCACAATCCTAGGCAAAATTACAGGAACTTGGGAACCAAGAAATAAATAATGACTAGAACTCAAGACCACTGAAGCTAGGCTTTAGTTTGACAGAGCCTGCAGTACAGCACAGGAGGTTAGTACACTGCAGCCCTCCCTGGCTAACCTGAGAAGTGATATTTGTGTGCTGCTTATATATCAGGTTCAAGTCTTTGATTGGTCCAAATGAAGGCCTGTGATTGACCCAGGAGGTGTCTAGGATACCTGTCATGGAGGAGATGAGTGAGAGGATGGGATGAATTGAGCTGTTTGATTGAAAGTGTTATGCCTTTGTGACAAAATGTTGGGACTGAAACGAGGGACTGTTTAAGAGTGTTAACTGTGTTCATTGCAGCTTACAGGAGCTTGGAGAGCTTGGGAATGTTAAGCAATGCCACTATATCCTTCTCTCCATCCCTTAGCCCCAGATGTGTGCACTTTATTTCTTCAAAGAGGACACCCAGCATTGGAAGTGGTGGCAGTGGGAGAAGAGCTCAGAGGCTGACAGTCCAGCTGCATCTGGGTCAGGGCAGCTTGGAGGAGAGTGGCTGGTAAATAACCAGGAAGAACACTGATACCCATTGCTCCTTTCCATTGAGAGAGTGAGGAGGAGCTAAAGGGAAGGGAAGGGGACAGCTGTTGTCCAAGTCAGTCTCCCTCTGGCCAGCTCAGAAAGGGAGTCAGGAACTCTTTGTCTTTCCCACTGCCACAAGGTGAACATGTTGTCATTAACAGTATTCCACTAGTTCCTTCAGTTTTCTTCATTTTTTCATTGCTCTTTTTCTCATTGTTCATTTTTTCCAAAAGGCCTATTCATAAATTTTCACTTTATTTTGATTAAATATGATATCAAACATTTCTATCATATTTTAAATTTTTTATTGAAGTCTTCATCTTATTGCTTCTGTTTAATTCTGTTTTATGAATGTACCTGTTGTAGTTTGGGGTTTGCAAGGAGAACAAGACAATACAGGACACATAATTTATATTATTATTTATAATGGTCACCCTAGGAGTCAAATATAATGAAAGTGCAGGAAATCTGTCCACATACTAAAGACCTAGATATTCCAGTTTAGAGCCTCAATCCCATGGTAATACCCTATATGAGTTCAGCTGAAAATCTAGGTCTATAACAATGACTCCCATGAGCCCAATTGGAGGCCTAGAGCCCACAATAAGGACTCATGCAAGTCCATTTCATGGACCTGTACTGAGAAATCCCAAAGGTCAGTGCTGGAAGCTAGAAAGGCTATGCCAGAATGGTGAAGGATCTGTGCCAGTTGGTTGAGGGCTCTGCACTGGAGCCAGCAAGCAATACTCAAAATAAGAACCAGAGCTCCCCTCAAAATTACCACAGCCATCCTCAGTGACAATGAGGTCCCAAAATCTTCTGATTATGAGAACAGCTGAGTTCATATCAGGAAGCCAGCTTGATAAGCTTCTTCTGGAGACTGAGTAGCATACCATCTTCCCTTCTAAAGCCAGAAAGTGATGCACAATGTAAGGACCAGAGCTTCTCCAAAGTGTTCCACAACCATTCTCAGGGACAAAATCCTGAGCTCCTCCAATGATAACAGCTGAGTTTAATAGCAGGAGGCCAGTATGACAAGCTCTTATAAGTGAACCAACATCTCCCACAGTGCTTAGGAGAACCCACAGTGCTTCTCTCCTCTTCTCCATGTCTTCTTTGCTGAGGACTATGCTGGCAATAGTCCTCAGGTTGGCCATCTACACTCAGCACCACGCTGAATTTCTCCTTAGAACATAAATTGCTTACCTGGTTTCATGATGTGTTGTATCTGCATTCTTGTATCTCACTCAGTTTCCTTAAGCAGAATAATTGGTATATGTTTCAACCAGTTCTTGACTTTCTTTCTATTTGGATCAGGCATTGCAGAATTACTGTGCTTCTGTGGTGTTTTGAGATTTCCTTGTTTCATGTGTGTTTAAGTATATTTTCTTTTGTCCCTGAGTTCTTTCCCCACACTGAGAACTCTTAGCCAACATCTTGTCTGACATGTTCCATACACATTCATGGGTTTTGCAAAAATACTGTGAGTTTTGCAAAAGTACTGCAGCATCTGGGACTTTATTACTGCTTTCTCACAAAGGCAAAAGAAGATGCAGATTTTCCACAACCCTGTGGCCTGTATCTCGATGCACACCCCAGAGGCTTGAGCAACCCAGGCAGAGCTGAAAATGGGACTCTTCAATCATGGAGACCTGTGCCCAACCTCAGCCTTACTCCAGTAAACAGTGCCATAAAGGTCCATGACCTTGGGTCACTTTCCACCTTCAGGTTTTATCAAAGAAGTCCCATGAAAAAAATCTGAAATATGGGTCTCAGGTCACAGTATAGTGACCTTGCAAGGTGAGAGATGGGCCATGGCTCTACCATCACCCCTGTGGGGTCAAATACAATGCAGAAAACACCCAGGAAGGGCAAGGCCCTGCTGTGGCTTGAGCCCCATGGAGCCACACTGTAACATCTCCACTCCATGGATGCAGACCACCAGAGAAGCTCACAGTCTAAGGGAGTAGTGCAGCTCCAGGCGGTCATACACATGTTTTTCAGAAGATAGTGTGACAGCTCAAAGGCTCTGATTCCCTAGGCACAGGTCACCATGTCACCTTTACCTCAGAATCCCCCATAAGTCTCTGCTTGCCCATGAATTATGTGGTCATTTCAGCCTGAGTGCAGGGAGAGGGATGATTCTGGTCAGGCATGACACTAGGTCTCCGCAGGTAGGGTACTGTGTCATCTTGGGCATCACATGAGGTGCTGTGCGGGCCCTTGTTGACCATGATTCTGTGTCCTAGTGACAAAGGATTAAGTTCACATCTGGGTTCTCAGGCTGCCCCATCCATGGCCTGGGGAGATGGAGCAGCTCCAGGGCACCTAGGACCCAGAGGTATCTGCAGCCACAGCCTTCTCTGGTATGGTGAGCAAGGAGGGGCTTGGTGCAGTGACAAAGAGTCCTCAGGCTAACAAGAGTGCTGTGGTCAGCTGTCCATGATACAAGGTTGCACTTTTAGTCTTTGGATAACTGTCAGAACTGCAAGTGTGCAGTGAAGTTACAGCTATCAGTTGTCTGTCTTCATCCCCAGGGCTATGAACAATAATTTCATGATTTATATTTCTGAAAACTTTCCATCTTGGCTAAGTGTACTTTGAAATGTTTAACCATGGTCTCCTGCTCCATTGATGCAATCTCCATAATTCCTCTCAAATGCACCCTAATGTGACCTTTAACAATCATTTTACATAGGAATTTAATGGTTTTGTAACTTTCATTAGAAACTAAAGTTCTAATTCTGTTTCTGATAGTTGTTTTTGAAACATTCCTTAGAGACTAAAAAATGACTTTTTTGTTTCCTTCTCATATCTGCATCCTTATCTTAAGGAATTCAGTGTGATTTATATGTTCCTTACTATTTACTGATAATGTTCTCTATGCTTGGTTTTAAAATAATTTTTATGATTTTTCATTTCATACTTTCTATTGACAACAACCATAAATTTGAATATATTATAAAATTAGTATTTTATATAATTAATGTTTTATTTTTATTTTTGCTTCCCCTCCCTTAGTCT
>PVJX010042186.1:0-14288 GCA_004027295.1 Dolichotis patagonum
TAAAGGCCTCAGGGTAAAATGTCAGCAAATTTAAGTTCTGCAAATAGGTCTTTTAAAGAAAAGTGACTGGATCAGAGCTCTCCCCTCTCAACAGCGGACTTAACATTCTAAGCAAGTGTTGGCACCTTTTATGCCTGATTGTCCCTAAGCTTTAGGTTGCAATGTTGAAAGCGACCACCTTTCCTGTCTGTATGAACTTAGTGGGGTCCCTGCCATTTCTGGGAACTGTTTCCACCTGTCCTGCATGGGATCATGATGTGGCACTTTATGAACAAGTAGCCCTGTACTTCTAAGGCTCATTGTGGAATGAGGGTTTTCATTAATCTTGAATAGTCATAGTGGGTACTTGTTTTTTCCTACCCTCCAAATAAAGCCTCCATGTGTCCAAGAGAGAAATCCAGAGACAGTGTCCTGGCCTCAGGGTGCTTGCAGGTATTTAGGACTAACACTGCTGGCACTTTCAGAGAGTGATGTGGTGCTGAACTGTATACCACTCTTCATGAACGTTTTCAGGGTACAGAGAGGGGAAGAGCAGTGAGGTCAGGGGTAACCAGGAAGGACATTTCTAGCTAAACAAACAAACCAACCAACCAACCAGGTATCTGACTTAGTACAGAGCCCCCTGGCCTGAGCCAAAAGCAGTAAGTTTGCACAGGTAGGTCACAAGAAGGCAGGAGTCAGAGACCACCGAAAAGGAGGAAGGGAACAGAATCTCAGTTATCTTTAGGTTGAGAAGAAGGCTTGATAGACACTCACTGGAAGCTGCTTTAGGATTGTAATAGGAAAACTAAGAAGCGTGGGGTTCTCTGTGCAGAGTCTGTTCTCATTGAGCTGTCACTTCAAGACTTCCTGGCCACATTAGTAGGTGGGAACCTACTGTGGCAGCAAATAGTTAATTTACTGGACTGAGAAGAGTCAGGGGAAAAGGGCAAGAAATCCCTCCCCATCACATATGCCACCTAGTAACAAAATTCTTCAGCTCTGTTCTGCCTCAAACGCACCGTGGCATGAAATGATCAATTCCGAGACTCTGAATCAGCTTTCTTTTAGTCTAAGACTTGAGACAAGCACAGAGTTCGTGCCATGGCTCAAACAGACCTTTAAGATGCTTTGGGCAAACTGACTTAGGGAGTACGTCCTGCCGGTTGTCTTGTAAGTATTGCTTTGAGGTTTCAGATACATTTCAGCAAGTACGTCAGTTAGCAAATATAGAATCTGCAAGTAGTGAGGATCAAGTGTGTATGAAAAGACATCATATGAGGCTTGGTGATGGTGAGATTTCTATTAACCACAGAACCTGATCAACTGGCGATTTATGTATCTGTCAACATGATAAAGGCACCAGCATGTGCTGTCTCACTCACCAAAGCTTTGGTTGGGTACAGAATCAATCACAGAATCCTGGAGGTCAATGGCAGAATATGTGAGGAGTGGTGGGAAAGTGAATAGGATCTCGGAGTTAAGGACAGAGATTCCAAGTGTCTGCCCTTGAGCTGGGTGGCTGACAAGAAGCAGTTTGCTTGCTTTTTTATGTCTCAGTTTTTCTCTCTCTCTGTAAAATGATGGTAAGGAATTATAAGAGACAGTGGGAGATTTTAATTTCCTATCTTCCCAGTCTCAAACCTTCAAAACTGAGACTATGTAATTCTCATATTCTGTTCAAACTCGCTCAGTCTCCATGGAAACCAGACTCCTTAGTAATCAGGGGGAATTTAATTAGTCCACAGGTAGCCTAAGAGCTTAGCCCTATCTTCTTGGCTCCAGGTTCTATTTTGATCCAGTGTCTCAGATTTTGATCAAGCTTCTGTCTGGGGGTCGGGACATGTAGCATAGCTTCAAAGGTGGCACTTTAGCATCAGAAGATCTGGGTTCAAGTCCTGACGGCATCATTTGATATGTAGCCTTAGAGGTTATTTGAAATCTCTAGGACTCAAATCCTTCACTTTTGGTCCAGGGAAGTAAGATTAACTTGCTAAGAAAATGTGGTATCTTGTCTATGCACTGTTCTAGTTCCAGCTTTTTCTTCTAGTACACATAATTGAGACTTAATTTTTCAGTTCAGCTAGACCCTGAGTCGCAGCTCATATTTCTCCAGTTCTTTTGGTGCTGAAATGCTGTTTCTATGTCCAAGTCCCTTGGAGACCTCCTAGACCCCTGATTAGCAGGCCATTCTTGAACTTTCCAGAGTCCTCATGCCCCCTGTCTAATTGCTCCCTGCTTCCTCCTGACAAACCTGCCTGCTCAACCTTATTTATCTGATCCTGTTTACTCTGTGAGTGCTGTCCTTTCTAGATCTGGGTTATATTAACACTTGGAGGCTTGTTGATCATCTCTAGAAAAATTACAGACTTGACAAAATTAAAGATGGCTTAATTTTTCTTTTGCAAAAAAGACAAGTGACCCAAATTTGTCTTTTTCTGTGATGACAAACAGCTACCAGAAATAATGTTGCAAAGCAGATATTTTCACATTTGATGTATTAATAATGAGGAGGAGGAATATAATAGCATTTGAAAGAAATGTATGATATGAAGAGTGCTTTTGGAAAAAAATTGGAAATGATTATTTTGGTGCTGAAAATGATGTAAGTATGTCATCATGTACAAAAACTCATGTTGAGTATTTTAAAACTAAAGAAATACATTTTTCTAAGCAGCTTAAGTTTTTGTGGGGTTCTGAATGTTTTTATTAAAAATGTAAAAACATAACCTGTTCTAGATAGTTTGTGAGAACATCTGATTGACATTAGTGAAGGAAATTTATTAGCTGAATTTTGTTAAAATGTTTGCATAAGAGGAATACAGAAAAAAACACTAGGTATGATGACTCAGGTCTGGGTCTAGGGAGCTCTTTTTTCATCAGATTGACTTGTTTTCATGATTTTCTTCTCAACTGTGATAGCCATTAAAATCTAATATTGATATGACCTGTGAATTGTTTTTTTCTAGCACTAAAGATTAAAAAATAATAAACTACATCTTTCTCTAAAACATCATAGTGAGACACTTTTTATGCTATGTAAAATAGTATAAAAGATAAAAAGTAAAAGCATATTATTTATTCATCTTTATTTCTCCTTTATTATTTTTGTGAATATTTGTAATATACACAATGCCCCAAATGTATGTAGAGATAGTTTATAAATAAATCAGGTTATTCTGGAAAAGGATAATATGTGCATGTTTTAAGGGGGTGGGGTGAGGAAGTAAGACCATACTATCTAACACATAAGGATGTCTTTCTTGGGGAAACCAGGCAGCATTTCTGAAGAGTGGCCAAGTGGAAATGGTAATAGATTTGTGTTGTGCTGTTCTGGGAAGTGGATACAGGATTTATAATAATAATGGTCAACATTTATTGAACACTTCCTACCTACCAGGTACCACACCAAGCACTTAGCATTGATTATTTTATTTATTCCTCTTTATCACCTTAGGAGACAGGTATTACCACCTCAGACCAGGGCTGAGAGAGGTACAGGAACTTTCTCAAAGCCAAACGAGAAGAGGAAAGCTAGAGGCTGGACCTAGAGTGTTTTGAATCTGAAGCACATGTTCTTTTCCTTATCTGTGACTGGAATGACAGAGTCTCAGTATGAGAATTTCTCGACAGAAAAATGGATTATACTGCTAAGTACCTGAATTTCTATTTCTGGAAATGTGGCCACTAGTAACTGTGTACAAAGTTTCCATCGTGAGTGGGCATTGTGTTGTGACCCTTAGAATGCCATCCAACTTGGACACTGAACATCTTTCCAGAAACACTATTTCTAGAGAATGGAAGAAATGCTGTCTTTAAAAATGAAAGGTGGTGGTGATGAAACAAATTTGCGAAATACTAGGTTGGAGTTAGGCAATGTCTTCCCTATAGAAATCTCAGAAATTTTACACAATATTATTCCTTATAAATTTCTAAGAGAAAGAACATGTATTCTGCCTGTTCCCAAACATACTGATCTTGGACTTTCTTAACCTTGGAAGCCCTGCGTGAAGCTAAAATATTTATACCAATTTCTTTTACTAGAGGCTAATTAAAACCATAGACACTAATACTACGGGGAAATGGTTGGCAAATATCTCTTAGGCAAAGTATTCTATTATCCCCCCCACTCCTTCTACAATGAGGTAAATCAGAACATTTACAGTATGAAAATCAGAAATGGCATTGGCTAAAGTTAGATGGTGGTGTCAAGTGATCTTTGGTTCATGTCTACTAGCACCTTGAAACAATTTTAGGATGGACTCCTCTAGATTAGACCAGAACAGGTAAGGCAAGAACTTCAGCACAGCCCACCTGAGTTGTCTAGAATACCAGTTCCAGTATCAGAGTGGTGCCCTAGCCTGCCGTTAACTTCTGCACATCGCTACGTTGAGGTAAGAAGAAATTACGGCAATCTGAATCCAAAGGCAACAAATCTGAGGGGAAATCTTTGACCAAATGGGTCTGAGCTGAGTGTAGGAGGAGCGATACCACTGGTGCTAATTCTAATAGGGGTTGGGATGGGCCACCACGCAGCTCTCACTGCTGCTGGTACTTGCCCTTTACACTGGAGCACGCTCTAGGATGACAGAGGAGAGTGCAACAGGAGGTCACAGCTGGATGTCCTCTGAGGTATGACATGCTACATTCCAGATTTCTGGATACTGGCCACAGCATTCTTAACCCCTCACACATGGGCCATAAATATGGGGGTCAGAGTCAAATTTGGGAAGGAATTCGTGAGAAGAGCTTTTAGAGAGAGTGGTAAATTTATGCTTTTTTCCTTCTATCGCCAGCAAGGGTGGGAGCTCCTCCACTTTGTCCTAAAGAGACACTTTAAGAAGACTAGATGTTTCATTGCTGTCCCTCCCACCTTGGGGGCATACTGATTGGTGTCTGACTTTGACCCAAGGGACACACTGGCTAAACTGGCCACAGACCTGAAGGCTGCTCTCTGAGAAGTAACTGCGTGCCTTGGAAGTAGCTGCCCAGATCACGAGCCTTTGCTGTTTCTCCTAAGAATACAATGCTCGAAAGTGACCTTGCTTTGCTCTTTATGCTGCATGCATCGTGACAAAGTCATGTCATGTTACTTCCTTTGGCCTTACACTGAACTTCCTGGGTGAACATGATAATTCTTCCCACTTTATAGATAAGAGCGGCAAGGCTCACAGGAGTTGAATGACATTGCTCAAATTTACAGACTTAAAGCCAGAAAGAGTCATAGTTAAGATGTGTCTATTATATTACCACACAGGAGACAGGACAGCAAGTGCCTCACATGAACTAAAGCCATTGAATCCATCCCACAACCTTATGTGGAAGATATATGATTAGCTCCATTTTATAGACGAGGAAACAGGCTTAGAGAGATCAAACTGACCTGTCTAAACAAAGTGGAAAGGAAGGAGTCTGAACCAGGCTCCAGCCCGCTGGGGATGCTCTTCCCATTCCACTACTGGCTACAAAAGCGTGTTCAAAGCCTAAAGATCTTTCTGGTTGGATTCACAGTGCACAGTGTTGCCAGGTGGCAACCTTTAGGGACCTCCTTGGATGCTGATGTAAGAATAACTTTAGTGAAACTACCAATTTGTGCCTAGCAGTTACTTTAAATTACATATGGGAGTCACAAAAAAGTTAATACTTTAAACAGTTTGCACATCGTGTACCACAACTCATTTCCAGTATAAATTATTTAGAAAGATGTTTCTTAGGTACACTTCAACTTTGCCCAAGTAGAGGATCACAAATTACAGATGGAAAACATTATGAAGTGGTCAGTGCTGTGCTCTGGACACCAGGCACATTTACACAGGCTTGTACCACATCTTACACCTTTACAGCTGTAGTGCTGGAAAGTAGGATGGACTGCGTTAGCCTCAGACACTGCTGGCTTCTGGTTTCCATTCTATCAACTATTTCATCCTCTTCTGTATACTGGGAAAAATACTAGCTTCATTGTTTTTTAGAAGACAGGAAGATAACTAGCATGAACCACATGCAGAATTCAGAATCAGCCATGTAATAGATGCTTAAAAGTAGCATCGATTTCCCTGCCCCTTCCCCAACCAATAATTTCTTAATCTAAGTTTTGAGCTCTGGTAATTTAGGTGCATCTCTGATTCTCGAGCTACTTATTTGTAAAACGGAACCCCTCCCATAGGCTTCTGTAGGACTAAGAAAATTACTAGAAAGTGAGTGTTTTCTTAATTTCAGTGCCTCTAACCCATCACATCTCGCCCTGCAGTGTGTTACACAGAGCACTTGCTCTTGTGTGTTCATTTCCCTTGCAATACTTGGTCTCTTCTCCTTTCCCCTCTTTATGCTGAGTTTTTGTAGGACAGAGGGCAGCGTTTTCCCCTCAATCATGAGGCCTGGGGAGGTCTTGTTACTTGTTTGCACTTTCTCACAAGAAGGATCAGGTCTGGGACCCGTTCTTGGGATCTCTCAGAGAGAGGAGCTTTTCCCCGGAGTACTGCTGAGTTACTCGGTGTCCCTGTGACTCCTGTGGGTTGGTGCTAGCCAGAGAGATGGTGCTGGACGAACTTTGTGAGGGAGGTTACCTTAATCACAGGCTTCTAGCAATCTGCTGTCTTCGCATCCCAAGTGGGTAAGGCACGAACTCGCCTGCTGCCTCTTGCACTGGACATTATTTGTAGGCTCATTGCTGCAGGTAGCCCATGATTAAACCACAGCAGAACATTTTTGTGGTGTCTGTTGAAGATGGAAATATTCTTCCTCACAGCATTTGTCACTTCGGTCTTCACACTCTGCAACGCCCCAAGATATTTCTCTAGAAACAGCAGCTGCTCCTTTCCATGAAACAGAGAGCTTCAGTGCTAGGCCCACATCCCATAAAGGGCTTCCTGTGAGGAGCAGACCCTGTGCCCTGTGGGCCAAGAGGTGAACCAGACACGCTATTCCCTAGATTTGGTGTCCATGAAGTCAGGGGTGACATCTTCCGTTTTGTTGCTCCTCAGTCCTGAGCCAGTGGCTCTGCCTTGCTGGTGGTGTGCTCCTCCTGAAGCGGTGACCTCGAGGAGGATGAAATCATGCCCAGCTAGACAAGTCAAGAGACCGAGATCGACTAGGACATTCAGCTAGACATCGTCTGCTCCAGGAGCTGACAACCTAAGAATGTGTATTGGGAAAGATAAGATAGATGAAATGAACAGATGTGTGGAAGCCATGAGAAAGCAGGTCTGCCTCCACAAATGTTACGGAGTGTGCTGAGAACAGGCTTTCTTTAGTGTCATATCCCCAGCACCTGAGGAGGATTTCCTAGTGTGTGGAAAGGGACAGCAGTGAGAGGGAATTAATTTATGCAGCACTATTCTTCCTCTTTATGTCCTGGTTACCCTTGCTGCCCACAACCTCCTCCGGCCCATCCCTAAGGAGACTGTGGTTCTTAATGTGTGGCTTCTCCCAGGAATAACTTCAGGTCTACATTTGTGAGGACAAAAATAACCCTTTAAACCTTCCCCAATGCCAGGGCTGCAGTGGTGGAATAAGAGGCAGAGTTTATTTCCCCTGGGGTGGGGCTTTGCTGATGTCCTTTCACAGTCCACTGTCTAAGCTCTCTCTCATTCTGCCGGTACTCAAAGCAGGCCCTGCCTCAAGTCTCCCAAGCCAAGCCCATGGCTGCTGGGCGCTGTGAGTCCCTGGGAACCTCTCCCCACACCCAGTGCCTCTCAGGCTCTGCTGAAGTGGCCATGCTCATCTGCAAGGCACTGAAGTGGCAGGATGAACCCTGTGACTGTGCTGGAGTGCTAGGAGTTGAGTTTCAGCTGAATTTAATTTAAGAGCAATTTCTAGCTGGTTTAAGCTACTTAATGTACCTATAGGATCTCAGCGTGAAAGGGTTCACTTGAACCCGGGGGGGCAAAAAGGTCTGTGAGATCCCAGCTCTCTGTTCTTGCAGAGAGACTTCCTCCTCTCATGTGAGGCCCTGCGTGCTGGACTAGAACCTTCTAGATGCAGGCAGGCAGTGACAACAGCAGTCCCAACTTTGTGAAGATCACCATTCATAACCAAGCCCTAGAGGGCGAGGAGAGATCTTAGGGGACATAGAAGCCATTTCTCTCCTTTTGACTAGCTTCTTGAAACATGGTCTACTCTTTCTACTTTCCAGATTAAGAAATTTAAAGAGATTGGTACATTGTTGTTGATCGGGAAAGGGAGGTGAAATTGCAATGAAGAAAATAATCTGGTTGAGCTTTGCTCTGCTACTCTGACACTTGTTTCCCCCTGAGCCTTCTCTAACCTTGTGCTTGTATCCAATTTCTGATAATAAGAAAAAGACTGGTTTTATTTTAAATTAATGAGGTGAGGATATTCTTACTTTGTAAGAGGGTGTATGCTGAGAAATCATGCTGCACAGTATTTGTGAACAGGCAGAATAAATGGTGAACTATGTATGATTCAAGTGGATTCTGCAGATATTTCTCTCCCCGGAAGTCCCCATATCTGGGAGTCCATCATTATCAACTCCTGATTTTAGTGTTACTTTTTCCAGATTCCTCTTTTGAAAATGCAAGTTATCCCAGAAAGAAGAATATCAAGAGCTGAATGCATTGATATTAACGCACTGGGTCAAATGATTTTCAGTAATAGGAAAAACTTGAGAGCTCTGCAGAAGACATACTGAACAGGGAGGAAAGATTAGCAGTATTGAAACATCACCCTTATTACAACCAAGAGAAGGTTCTTGTCTTTTTAGAGCTCATATGGTCAGGCTAAAATCTTACCTTGCACATGAATGTTCCAGAAAGAAAATCTGGCCACATTTTCCTAGAGTTAACACTGGTAGGTGGTGTGTCTTCCAGATAGATTATGATAAAAAGAAGCCATTGTGTAATCTCCACTGTGCCCAAGCATCTTCGTAGTCATGGCAACATCCTTAGATATTTACAACCTGACAGCCAAGGAGATGGCTAATAATTTCTTCCCAATAATCAGAGCTGCTGTGTAAGATGATGGGACTTTTGATGAGTAAAGGATGACTTGGAGATGCTTAGGGGAGATACTAGAGGGAGACTTTGGGGAATGAGTGGGCAAAAATCACAGCAGTCAGTTGAATTCATGTGCGACCCAGGAGTAAATCATATGACAACGATGCTTTTATTTATTTACTTATTTTTGGAAATACGTCTTTCCAAAAATAAGTAACCATGCCTTTCTATTCTTGTCACCTTGTTTTACCCCTTAAACAGGTCTCCCTTGAGTATAGTCTATACCCCCACACTGGTCCATCTGCAGTTCAAATTATTGCAATCACATCACTGCTGCTCTTATGGTTTACTCTTTCCTACTGTGTTATGCCTGAATTTTTCCTGCACTTCTACCTCACCCATTCATCCAGATTGTCACACTCCTTGCCTTGTGCATCTTCTTGTTTATGGGAAGCCAGTTTCTCCCCCTCCTTTGCCTACTTTATGCGCCTTTCATATACTACACATTTATTCACCTCTTTTTCTCACATGTATGTCTTTCCAAATCATATTTACCCACCAAATTTAACGTATGTTCCCTCTGATAATGAATCTTGACTGTCACCTTGGTTGACCTAGGAGACAGTAAAGAATAGTTCTGGACATGCCTGGGTGGGTTACAGTTGTGAGACTTCAGCCAAGCCGTCTGGTCTCTGGCTCCTTATTCTGTAGCGCTCTTCCCTGGCTCTCTGCTTCCTGGGCACCATGAATTGTGCATTTCCTGGCCCATTCAGCCTTTCTGTTTCTGTTTTGGAGCCAGCTGACCCTGGACTCAGACCTTTGAAATCATGAACTAAAATAAATTTCTTTAAGTTGCAGAGTCGGGTATTTTGTCCCAGCAAAAGAAAAGCTGGTGAATACATTCTCTCTGGCCTCAAGAATCCTTCCTTGTTAGTCTGGCCTGCTGGATGAATCCTTTCATGCCCGATCGGTGCCACACAGCTTTACAGACATGTTGTCAACTTCAGGGGTTAACTGACGAGTCATTTTTTTGTTAGACTCTTGAGCTCTTTGAAGTGAGAGTTGTCTCTTACAGGTACCCATGGAAAGGGCTTCATCTCTTTGTGTACAGTCTTTTACCCCGCTCTTTCTGTGCCATCCTTTCCAGATCAGGACTCTCCGCTTGTCCTGCTATGCTTCTCTTGACATCACAACCAATGCCTGACATCATTTAACATCAGTCTTTTCCTCAACTGAAAGGCCAGCTCTGTGAAGGCAGTGAGTTCATTTTTCCTCTCATATGTGGTACACCCAACAGCCATGACAAAATTCAGGATGTTGCATGCCCTCAGTAAATGATTTCTCCCTGACTGACTGAATGAATGGGTCCTTACTGATGGACCAACTCACATCCAAATGATAGAGATAAATGGAGAAGCATGTACATGACTGGCATCACTTCTGAGAACAGACCATTGTATGGCTCTTTTTTTTTCAGCTGGCATCAGGAGGCAAGAATGGCTGGCCTCCAAAGGGAGCAGAGTGGTCCATTTATAGAGATGATGTGTGTTTTTGTCAGGAAACCCTTTAATCAAGGAGTACAGACAAGTTGGTTTGCTTCTCCTATAAAATCACTTTTAGTGACCTGCCTATCTCTTTTATCACTATGAAGTTTAAATGCAATAAAGTATAGAAAGTATTAAATTGTAAATCATCATAAAATGGGAAGCATTATCCGACCATCTGTCTGAGGGAAGGCCTGGAATTAATTAAGGGAGCTATGGAACCACTAGTACTGAAAATAAACATTAAAAGGCAAGACTGAAAGCCTGCTATTAGAACTCTGAGGGTTGGTAGAGCTTTGCTTGCCGTAAAGACCTTTCTATATGTGTCAAGGTTTTATAAGGATGGTTCTGGCCTTAGAGAAACACAAGGGATATATTTCCATGTTTGAATGTTGATTGGTGTGTTCATTGGTGGATTCTGTCCAAAAGAAGCTGTTAAGGAGGCCTTCAAAATCTGAAGAATATTGAAATAAGAGAGACATCATCACTACCCCTCTACCGTGAGCACCATCATCAGAGCAGGGGTACTTGTTGGAGCCCAGTGTTAACAAGAGGTTTTACAATTGGTGTCTCACACAATCCCTATTCTAATCTTGAAAGGTAGGGATCTTCATTGTCTTTTAGTCCTTTTTTAGTAGAGGTAAGGTTTTATGTACAAAGAGACAAAACTCTTTCTATGGGGACCCTTAGCTAGTGAGTGACAGGGTCAGGAATTTAATGGGAATTACTAATGTTCACTGAGACTTTTCCAGATGTTCATCATCCTCCCAGTACACTTTGCTTAACTCATTCAATACAATTCAGTGATGCAGGCAGTGGAGACATTCTTGTTTTACAGAAAGGGAGCTGGGAGGTAGAGACACTGCGCCAGTCACTCAAGGTCTCATCATTAACAAGGGAAGGGGCTGAGCCCTGAGCCCAGAGAAAAGACGCTGGGGCCTGTGCACTTCCCGGATACTCAGAGCTGTCACTTGAGCCCCTGCCCTTTGAACATTTGACTTGCACCCTCACAAGTGATTCAGGATTCACAACAGAAAAAGCTCCTTTCATTACTCTTCATCAAGCCAAATGCAAGAGAAGAACTCAGAACTGAGACATTGAAACTAGCAGAGAGCTGGGGGAAAAGAAGCCTGGATTGCTGAGGGAAATCACGGGGAGGAGTCTCTTGAAACTGTCTCCAGCTGGAGAAAGCAGATGGCAGGGCGGCCACTATCAGGGTGCTGGGGAGCTCTAACAGTCCATGACTGGCTGGAAGATAGTCTCAGTGCGAGGTTGTGGGTGGGGCCCATGCATCTGCATGACATGTCTGCTAAAATGGAATTATGGTTTATTGAATAGCAAAGAGCAATACCCAGCTGCCTGAGAATTATAGCGACAGGATGCAGAGTCAAGAGAATATTGTGTGAACCTTATTTGCAGATCAATAGGTAATCTTCCACATACAAAAGGTCAACTCCAGGCAGGTAGAGCAGTAAAAAAAGAACTATTGCCTGCAAATACAATACAGTGACTTTAGAAAATCCACCTGGATGAATACTTTGATGCGCATTCTTCTAGTTGAAGAACATTTCTTTATTCACAAATATTTTCCCTACCCACTTTGGGTTCCTTGGCGAAGCACGAACACACCGATGAAGAGCACTGATTTCCAGTTGTCCTGAATTTGTGCCATCAAATGAGCAGCATGAAGAGGAATCAGCACAACATTTCTAAGTTTGTGCAGCAGTTAGGATGCTCAAGTCAAACAGCAGTTTCCCCAAAGCCCTTTCAATCTCCTGCTTTGGTGGCTTTGCTGCTATGTTGGGAGCCGGGCTGTTGAAGCTGGAGATAGATGGCATGTGCGGGGCTGAAGAAAGTCCAGCCCAGAAAAAGCAGAGAAACCAAAACAGACTATGTAAACAAGTTGTTCCAGCACTAAGAAGGCAGGGAGCCCAGGCCTGCCAGGGGAACAAGTTGCTAGGCAGTGGGGTTGGAACTGATACTCTTCTTTGGAGGGTATAAATAAACACACTGCATTGGTTGAGCAGTTCCTTTCCTCCCATCAGTAGGATAAGGGCTCCACCTGATCTCAGCTTTGTCTCTTCTTTATTGTCCTCATCCTCTCACTGGTCCTTAACCCCAAGAACCTCAGGAGCCACATTTGGGTCCTGGAACTGCTAAACATTTATCCTGACTGAAGAAACAAAATGTCAAGGTTCTCCTTACAGCAAGCCCAACCTGACCCTTGCTGCTGTCTGGGAAGTTTGTATTTGTAATCCATGGAAAAGTTATTGGAATTCTAGCAAGTTAATTCCAAATCTACCACTTTCAGTGCAACCCATGGTGAGAATAAAGACACCACGGCATATATATTTATAGTCATGGGGAGCCAAGGAGTTCTAAGTCCAGCTGGGTTGATGCTTAGCTAGAACAAAGACTTTGACCCAGGGCCAAACTTGGGTTTTGTTTACGCATGAAGAAGGAATTGGCTCCAGGGTGAGTGACTGTGAGCAGGGCAGGAATTATGTGAGTGCTGTGAGCTGAACTAGGTAAGAGGCCTGAAATGGCCTCTGTCTCAGGCAGGGAGAAGCATATGCAGAAAGAGAAATCTTGAGGTACTATCTAATGTTTTGGGGTGGGTGCCTCAGCTCTGATGTGTAATCTTTTATGCCCTAGGAAGTCATTGCCTCTTATTTTACGGCTTTGTCCCAGCTGACAGTGTGGAGCCTCCTCCTCAATATGTTTTGGGGAGTCACGGGGCAGGGAATCATGCAGCCATCACCTTGCTTCAAAGACTGTATATCAGCACCTTGGCCAGACTAATTTACATTGCTTACAGCCAATTGAAGGGATGAGGAAAGGTCCTAACCAGCTCTGTACATGTCAATACACAGAAGTAGATACAGGTTTAGCCAAAATGGAGATAATTGCTTTTTTTTTTTTTTTTGGTACTAGGGATTGAATTTACAATTTTGCAATCGCCCGGCAGGCACTTAAGTCACTGAGCTAAATCCTCAGCCCTGATAATTGCTCTTCTTTCAAGGAAAATCATCCAGGTGGTCCTCCCCACTTCCTGGTCCCCACTGGATTCCTTCATGCATTTTGTATTTTCTCTTTGCCTTGCAATAAGGAGTTAGTCATCCCAAAGCATATCTGAAATTTTTGCCATCTGCCTCTTCCTGGTAGCTAGATCATGAAGTAGTTATGACTGGGTTCAGGTACAAATAAGCATGAAAGGAGGGGTACTATGGAGTGAACTGGGTTCCTTCCACCCCGAGATTCCCATGTTGAAACCCTAGTCTTCATGATGACTATATCTGGAGATAGAACCTTTAGGAGACAGTTAAGTTTAGGTGAAATAATAAAGATGGAGCCCTAATCCTATAGAATCAGTGTCCTCACAAGAAGTGCTACTGGGGACTCACTCTTGCTTACTCATTCGAGTGCCTGTGCTCTCTGCCATCTGAGGGTGAGAGAAGGTGACATCTACAAGCTAGGATGAGACTCATTACCAGGAACTAAACTGGCTGGTATTTGCATGTTGGACTTCTCAGTCTTCAGAATTATCTGAAGTAAACTTCCTTTGTTTCAACTGCCCAGTCTTTAGTCATTTGTCAGAGCTGACTAATACAAGAAGGAAGCTCCATTGGGCATTATTTCCCTGATACAGTCTTTCAAATTAGAGAACCAACTGTGACACCCTGAGACTCCTCTGAGGGGTTTGGAAAAGTTCCAAAGGGCTACTGTCAGAGCCCTGAGGGGTGGGGAGCTGGTGGACATGACGTCAGAGGGCAGCTGTGCTCACTTCCATGGATACCACATGCCCTGTGCTGGA
>PVJX010042187.1:0-14284 GCA_004027295.1 Dolichotis patagonum
CCTTTTGTCATTTTTCTATATTTCCTTGCTTTGAGCGGTGTTCCAAAGCTTTCTCTCCATGTGTGATGAATTACCTCTTGCACCCTCAGTTCCTGGAGGGGCAGTGGCTCCCCCACAGTCTCTTGGCTTCCTCATAGGGTCCTAACTTCCCTCTGTGGGCTCCTGGCTCCCTAAGTTGTAAGGCGAATGCTGGGTGTGTTCAACCCGGAGCCTGTGGAATCTCAGGCAGGCCCGGCCACTGTGCTTTGTCCCAGGCAGGTCTCCAGGAGGTTCCCTGTGAGTGTAGGGTGGCGCTACAGGTCCCAAAGAGTCAGGCCAAAATGTTGGTTTCTGCAAAGTTCCCGGTCCCAAACAGACCTGGCCAAGATGCCAGTCTCCACAATATTCCCAATCCAAGCAGCCCAGACCTCTCTTCAGGTCTGGGAGGTTCCCGGTCCCAAAGAGTCAGGCCGTGATGCTGGTCTCGGGGAGATTTCCTGGGGGTGAAGTGTGAGGCTACGGGCCCAGACAGACCTGGCCCAGATGCCGGTCTCAGGGCAGTTCCCTGTGGATGAAGGGCGGGACTACCAGTCCCAAACAATCGAGCAGAGATGCTGGTCTGTGCAGACTTTCAATCCAAACAGCCCGGGCCACTCTGCGGGTCCCAGAGGTTCGGGTCCCACAGAGTCAGGCCGCGATGCTGGTCTCTGTGAGATTTCCTGGGGGTGAAGGGCCATCTTTTGATGTTTTCAATCATCAGTTGGAATGGTTTTATTCTGTTTTGTTTGACTATATCATGCATGATGATATGAAAAGCTGTTTTGAAGAAAACAAAACATTATGACAGCTATTGCTGATTTAATATTGTCCTTCTTAGAAGTCCTACCATCCTTATATTCTTCTACTATCATTGGTTCTATCTATCACATTGTGTCTTATTGGGATTTGAATATGTGTGATAGTTTAAACAAAATTTTTCTATCGAAAATGAGATATTATAGTACTCATTGATCATTTTCTGTTATTCAGTTCAGAAAGCCCTGTAATTCTTTCACTCTTTGAATGGCTTTATACTCTTTTGTTATGTTTGATATTATTGTATTTGAAACTATTCTCAACTATAGCAGAGAAAGTGATATTGTGATAGCTACTGTTGATGTCCAGTTGTCTTAAGGTAAAGTATTGTGTTGCCTATGTTGTCCTGTTCTGATCTGCTCTGTACTGCCCTCTTTTGTTTTATTCTCTTTAAAATAAAAATTAAAAAAAAAGGATTATGGCTTGTAGCTTAGATAAAATTATGGTGTTAACATTGAATTTCTTGAATCTGGTAGTTGTGCTGTGGTTATGTAAGATAGTATGTTTTAGAGCACTTATAGTAAAGTCTTGAAGGGAAAGGGAAAACTTGAAGTTTCTAATTACTGTGAGGCCGGAAGAATTTGTGCAGAGTATGTGTGTGGTGTATTGGACCATTCACTGCCCGCCCCCCAAAAGTATAAAGTCCTAGCAAGGAGGCTAGAAATCTAAGTCATGATCTGCACAACTCTTACTTCCCATACCCTTCTTATATTTCTGTTCACTTTTTTACATCATCTCCAAATAGTTTCCATGCTTCCTGCACCTCTGCAAAACATCCCCAAGAGTATGCAGCTGTCTGCTCTTTGATGGCACTTTTCAACTGAGTAGATGACAGTCACCCTTGGATGAGGAGATAAAAGTTGTGCTCAAATATGGTAACAGTCTCAGATCTCTACAGAATTAACATCCTAAGAGCCCTGGCCTTCCTGTGAGAAAGTTATTCCCAACATGTAATCCATGTGCTTATGAAGCTAACTAAAAATGCGACAGGAGATTAAGCTCTGCATAAGCATTGGAAACAAATCACCATTACTTAGAGGGCATGCTTGCCTTTTTGCTAAACATGAGTGTTGGAAAGCATGAGAAACACAACAAGTGAGAAAGATGGGCTGGGCTGAAATGGTCATTCGTCAGCATCCAGAGCCAACAAGGGCTTCAAGGCACCTACTGCAGGCAGGACAGCAAGTTCAGTGCTGCAAACAATAGAGTGGTAGCTTGAGCAAGTTCTGTGCCCCACGCTGAGAACCTTCATACTTGGTGACTGCTGAGGTTCAGGAAAGCTCAAGAAACCGAGATTCCACTTTTTCTTTTTACTTTAAAATTTCAACATTTTGGGAGCTATGACTGACCATGTCCCCAAGGAACCAAAAGCTCTGTTGACTACAAAGCGAGCTGCACAGGCTGCAAACTTTCCAAAAGAAATGGCAACCACAGCAGCAACAACTAGACAAAACACTTGTGTTTTAAAAGTTATGTGAAACATTGAGGCAAATCCAGAAAATTTTATAGTGCCACAAAAGCAGTGCAGAGGGGGTTCTTAGGAAGAAAAGTTGGAGAAATTGAGGTTTCATTGCCAGAACAAAATAGTTCTTATTACTGTCTCCCTTGGTACGGAAGAATGTTTGCTGAGTAGAGTTATTGCCTGGTTGTTCTCCAGGTTCCCAGAGATATAAACGCCAGATACTGAGTTAAAATTTTAAAAGAAATTTTAATTAAGCATTTGGATTTATTGATCTTGTGAAATCAAACTCAGAAATGAGCTACCAGGGTATCTGTGGTTTTTGTGCTCCAAGGGAACTTCCACATGGAAACACAACTTTCTGCTCCAGACCATTTAGCTGACACAGCTTCTGACCTGAGCAGAAGTCAGCTACACAATGGTGACATGATGAAGGGACCTTGCAAGCCCAGTGTCCAGTCCTTGGCACCAGGGCGTCTCATCTTAGTCTTCCTTCCATTTTAATTGAAGCACTCAAAGCCTCAATTAGAATGTAAAGGAGTAGTAGTGCATCTCCATAATCCCAGCACCCTGAGAGGCTGAGTCAAGAAGATTGTAAATTCAAATCTGAGTAACTGTGTAAATTAGCAAGATCTTACTTCAAAAATGAAAAACAGAATGAGGATACAGCTCAGTGGAAAGGACCTGGGTTCTAAACACCAGAACTACTAAAAACAAATAAGAAGAAAGAAAGAAAGAAAGAAAGAAAGAAAGAAAGAAAGAAAGACCAAATTAGTAAGTCATTTATGAAGACCCTTAGTAAACAAAGAACAAAACAAGTAAGTTTTGGTGATAGAGGAGTTGTGTGAACATCCAGAGCAAATCAATTTTATACGCAGAAGAACCTGGGGAAACAATGCCTTTGGGGATCCACCACATGGAGCATTTGTGCTTCGCTTCTTCTGTCATCTTTACGCACCCGCTTCCTTCCTTCCCGCTGCAGGTCTCTATGATGATTGGCAGGACATACACCAGTGCTCCAGGTGCTGTCCTAGGTTCAGAACATGCCTTTAACACATAACTCCATTTATTTTTTTATAGGGGAGCACTGTTAGTCATGGAGCACACAGAATTAATACATTATTTCACCTTCTTTAATACATCAGGACTCTCAGCAAAGGGACACTGCAAGAAAAGCCCTCAGCCCTGAGACCTCCAGTGGTTGTGACAGTGCCATCAATAGGCAGCAGCCTTAGTCCCCGTGTGCAGCAGAAGCAGGGCCCAGGTGCATCCTGTAGGTAGGCCCTCACTCCTAACTGTCAGAACAACATGTGACTGACATACATCCCACCACCACCCCACTGTTTTTAATGGCATTGGGGGTTGCAACCAGAGCATTCCCACTGAGCTACACCCATAGCTTTTTTTTTTGTTTAAAGCAGTCTCACTAAATCGCCTATGCTGGGCTTGTCTTCTGATTCTCTTGCCTCAGTCTACCAAGTACTAGCATTACAGGCATGTGCCACCATGCCCAGCAAAATCCACTTTGTTTGATTCAGTCTGTCATAGTATATTCTTTCCTTAAGCCCAGAGAGTCTATTATTTGTCTTGCCAATTGGAAGATGGAATTCAAGAATCTTTCTGTCATTTCCTATATACTTGGTGTGCAATTACAGAAATTTGTGAGGCCATATATTGACTGTTGGTGCTTCCTCTGTGGCTTTCTCATTCAAACAACACCAAGTACCTGTAGGTACTTGTAACTCAAAATGGTCAACCCCTTTAAGCATTTAATTTAGCAGGTTTCTCTTCTTTTCTTTTTTCTTTTTGCAAAATAAAGTTTAATGTAGTAACATTGTTCTTTAAACATTAAAATCAAGCTGGTCATGGTGGCACATGGCTGTAGTCCTAGCTACTCAGAAGGCTGAGGCAGGAGGATCATTTGAGCTAAAACCAGCCTAGGCAATGTAGTAAGGACATGTCTCAGAAAAAAATAAAATCACTTTAGTAAGTATAA
Source organism: Dolichotis patagonum (assembly GCA_004027295.1). NCBI lineage: Eukaryota > Metazoa > Chordata > Mammalia > Rodentia > Caviidae > Dolichotis > Dolichotis patagonum. The sequence continues at coordinate 4,290 of PVJX010042187.1, forward strand.
GCAATAATAGTTTGGAGAGAAAATTCAGCACCTCCTGACAATCGGCCATGCAAGGACCACTCCAGGACCCAACAAGAAGCCAACTAGCCAAGTGGCTTCCAGGAAGAAAAAAAGTCATAGCGTCTCCTGTGAGCCTATCAGCACATGGGCTGAAAATCAACCCCACCCCTCAAGCAACCTACCGGCTAGTGCTGGTTCGGGAGGACAGACTGAGTTGATAGCAATTAAGCAATATAAAGCAACTAAATGCTTGTATTGTTTGGTAGATTATCCAGGCCTGGGGCCAGTGGTCTTAGCAGCTCTTGGGAGGATGGCAGTATACAATATAGCTAATGTGGGAGATTTCCTTCTGTCTTGTTTTTGAAGGCCAATATTGCTCTCAATGTTAAAAAAAAAAGAAATAATAGTTTGAATGTTATATAACAGAACAGAAAGAATCAGACACAGTATTTATAATTTGACATTTTCCAATTCCTATTTCATTTATTCATTTATTTGTTTACTGTGGTACTCAAAATTGAACCTAGGATTTTCACAGAGAAGGCAAGCATTTCACCACCAAACTATAGCCTCAGTTCCTGTAATCTCTGATTACTACAATGTGTTCACTCCAGAAATTTTACCAAGTGCTTGCATTTTATAGGGCGAGCACAGTACAAACAAAGCCCTCATATGACTCACCTGGGCATGATGAAAACCAGACTCTGGAAAAAAACAGTTGTATCCTAAAGATTCAGCTGGAAATACAACCTAATTTCCCCTAGGAGGGGTGATACTAGGGACAGTTACATTCCAGTGCTGCCTGTAAACTTGCTGTATAAATCTGCCTGCACATGCTGGAATCACGATCAAAACAATTTAAGGAACACTATGCAGTTCAAGGCAAGAAGAATACAAATGCCTCGGGACCATCCAGGCAAGGGCGAATGTCAGAGTGCAGAATAGAGCAAATACTGCAGCACACAAGTCCTTCTGCTACCTCTGCTGGCCCAGGAAAAGCTTTTCTAAAAGCAAACAGTGCTCAGATGTTTCCAGTTGTGGATCAAAAGGCCTCTGAGCACATGGGAAGAAAGGAGTGTGAGATCATTCATAAATCCATGTTTATTGCTCTCAGACTGGAAGTCAACAAGTTTCTCATGCAAGGACATTGCACATGGCTGGAGGCAACCAGCAACCACAAGCTTTGAGGTTCTGGGCCATGCAGACTGTGTTTGTACTTAGTGACTCATTCCCCAGTGACTGTCATCCCACACCCTTGGAGGCCTGTATCATTCTTCACTGAATTTTTAAAATGTTACTTTAAGTTGACAAACAATAGTTGTATGTATTGCCTATAAATACCCTATGCACCTGATGATGTTTTGATCTATGCACACATGATAGAATGAGTCAAGATAGAACAAATCAAGTTAACAATTAATCTATCCTCTAACCCATTTATCATTTTTCCTCACTATGTTTTGTTTTCTCTTTCACACATGACCTTCTCTGCATTGCTTGGAAGACTGAGAAACCACCTCACTGAATCTCCACTGGCATTTGCCGGATGCCCCAGGTACTTTAGCATAATTACACCAGCCACCATGCCCTGCTCCTCCACTGGTCCAGATGGGTACAGGGACTACCTGGGACATTTTCACCCTTCTTATTTTCCTGATTTCTCTTCTCCATTTTCTTTCCTACCTATTCATTCACCCACCTTTGAGCTAGAATTGGCCTCTCCCAACCACCCTTGTGCCAACATTGAGTCTACAGTGACTATTCGATATCTTTGCCACTCCGAGACTTGTTTAAATCTTTAATTCTCCTATGAGGCTACACATTCATCCCAGGAGACTACACATACACTGAGGGCTGGGAACTTGTCTTACGTAGTTTTGATGCCCCAGGACAATAAAGTAGTAAGCACTTGAAAAATGTTTGGTAAATAAATGAAATATATCTACTAACATGGTTGACTTTGCAAAATGGAGAATCAAATCATAGAATCAGCTGCAACTCTAAACTGCCCCTCTCTCCACCATGTTGGAAAGGTGCATACTTTCACATAGATTTTGTTTCAGTTCTTTGCCTCCAAAAATATGGAGACTTACATAACGCAATTTTTTAAAAGTTAATAAAATACAACAAAACAAGACAGAACAAAGCAAATAAAGACAATGCAGTGAAACTGGTACAGAACCTCAGAGCAGGACACTGAGAAAACAGTAATAGCCATGATAGTATATTATGTTATTTTCACAATAGTTGCCCATTCCATCGGGTATAGCAAAATCAAACCAAAAAACCAAAACACTATAAAACCAATCAAAACAGAATATTGAATAGAACAAAACAGTTAATCAGAACAAAGAAAAACAATGAAAACAATATTGGCCTTCAAGGACAAGAGAGAAGGAAATCCCCCATATTTTCTATATTGCATACTGCCATCCTCCCAAGAGGTGCTCAGATTGTTGGCCCCAGGCCAGCATTATCAACCAAACAACACAAGCATTTAGCTGCTCTATGTACTTTAGTTGCTATCAACTCTGGCTGTCCTCAGAAGCATCTGGTTTCTAAAATGGGTGGGGAGGGGAGGGACATTTGATTCTCAGCCCACAGGCCCGTAGGCTCATGGGGGATGCTGACCTTTCTCTCCGTGGTGCGTGGAGCTCACACCGCTTACCAGGCTGGCTAGTTGCTTTCTCGGTTGGTCTCCCGAGTCCCGGCATGGTGGATTCTCAGGAGACGCTTCTAATGCAATTCTTGGATAAGGATTTTCTAAAAATTTTAGCATTACTGCACTAGATTTATAATATGATTTAAACATAGATTTAAAGACATTTTGGAAGGGCCATAAAGGAGATATAAATTGAGTTCTCCATAAACTAGAGCAACACTAAATAGTATTAGATAAGTAACATCTCTCATCAAATTCAAATTCCAAAGTTAATGTCAATAGGTATTCTAATCTTCATTTCCTTTACTTTTCTAGCTAAAGAGATAGTTATCCATACTGAATTTTCATATTACTTGTTGAATCACTTCAGTACAGAGGTATAATTCAGTGTCAGTAAACACATAACATTTCATATTATTTTGTTGCTCTTTAGGCACTTAATCAAAACAAAATTTTCCCTGAAATAAGACTGCTTTATTAAACAAATAATCTTAGACATAGAAACTCCAAATAAATAATAGATATGACTACAACACTTCTCAAGACTAAATTTATGGTAAAACATTAATGCAATAATAATATAACTATTCTTTCACAAAGCTTTCTAAACTTTTAGCTCTTTTTCAATTTTGCAGTACTGAATTCAGATAAAGATTTTTCCATACTTTAGTAATCATCAGTTCATGTTGTGTACTCTTAAAGGTCAGGAAAAATTTATGGTGTAGAAAAATAATCTTTGCTGCAGTACCTGCATGTGAATGGGTACTGTAGACAGATCCCACAGGTGCAAATGATTATAGGAAATGAGCAATGTAATATTTTCTCTGGTGTCCCCATATCATCTTAAAAATAAATTAAAAAGCAGTTGATATAGTGACAATGAGAAAATCAGACATCTTTCATCTCAAAACACATGCTGGTTCTGGTTTATGCAGAGTTAAAGGCTAGATCATATATCTATGTTTCTTATGTTTGCAGAATAAATGTCAGAAAAGTATTTTATTAAATAGCATGGATGTGCTATTTAGCATGGATGTGAATACCTCCCTGGCCACCTTCATTCCTGAACTTCCTCTTGCCAACTGCTGGCATGTTTAGGAGCTGAATATTTACTGGTTAAAATAATGAGCAAACAAATGTAAACAAAAAAACTTCTGTTTGCATTCTCACTTTTGTTTTCTACTTTAATATTTGCCTTTTTAGATACTTAGGTAATATACAATGGAGACATTGAACTAAATGAAATTCTATCTAGTTACAGTTAATATTTGGCAACTCAACCAATTGTACTGGTACAAGCCGATAATTTGAACTTCTTGGAAAGCTGAGGAAGGAGGATCCCAAGGTCAAGGCTAGCCTGGGCGACTTAGTGAGACCCTGTCTCAAAACAAAATAATAAAAAGGTTGGCAGCATAGCAAGTGCAAGGCCCTGGGTTCAATTCCCAGCACTGAAAATAAAAAAGTTTGACAATCTACTATTTATGTAATGTCTGTTATATGCCCTATAAAAAACCCAGTGGATATTTAGAAAATTTCAGATTAGTTATCCTGCCCACTATTGTGGTGGCTAACAAGGGATACAAAAATAGAAAACAAAATCTATATCCTCTAGAAATATACAGAGTATTTACTGGTATGTGCTGTACAGTTTTTATTGATTTATACACATGCATATGTACCTTTGCACCTGCATATATGTAATTTCTATTTTTATGTCTTCTTCCTTTATAAAATGTAGCTAATAATGGTACTGTGCTGTAAAATACTTAAGAAACACTCCCTATCATGACTGTTGTTTCTATTAATTTTGTTTCAAAGCCCTGGGGAAGAGAGTGCTATAAAATCTGTGTGCCACTTTCATAGCTGCAGTATCAAAGATCCACCTTTTCCCATTTGCTTTTCCACAATCCAGTTTTATGTCTCTGCTGAATTCATCTGGCATTTGCTGTTTCCCACTCAGTGTCACCAATTATCATTTCATCCTCCTCATCTGAGTCTCTGCACTGATTCTGTGTTCTTCCAGGCAAGAAAACCATCTAGTGGTTGTTTATCTCCCCTGTACCTTGTCTTATGTATTTTCCTTACTATAAGATTAATCCACAATTGTGAGAAACAATGATATATTTTAAAAAATCTTTCTTTTTAATTACATTACTTCCTGTCATTTCAGTGAATGAAACTACCTTACTTCCATGGTCAGCTTCACAGCCACTCTCAGAATACAGTCAGACATAGCTCGATAAATGATATTTAAGATATTCTTACATATGTATAGACTGATGTGTTAGTTAATTTTCCATTGCCGAGATAAAATACCTAAAAATAACATAAAAGAGGAAAAGTTTATTTTGGATCACAGTTTCAAAGATTTCAGTCCCTGGTAAGTTGGCTCCACAGTAGAAACATGGTAAAGGTTATGGCAGAGGAAGGCTGCTCTCCTCATAGCAGGCAAGAAACAGAAAGAGAGAGAAAGAGTCAATGAGGAAGGAACTGGGGACAAGATATAGTCCCCAACGTTGTGTTTTCAAGAAACACTTGCTTCAGCTAGGCCCCATCTCCTGACAGCCCATTCAGCTATGAGCCCATCAATGGACTAATCCACCAATGAGATCAGTGCCCTCATGATCTGATCTGCTCACTTCCCAAAATCCCATCAGATGGTCTTTGGGAACATTTTAGATCCAAACCATAACAACCAGACTTATATAAACTCAGAGCAAAATAAGATTAAAATTCCTTTCTCTCTTCAAACACTAAACTGATTTCATTTTCAGCAATCTTTCTCTAGAACCCTTGCCAATTTCATTTATTTAGCCCTAGTCTCTGTACTGGACGCTCACGGAGTGTGTTAGCATTTACAAGAACATGAAAGCCCTTCTGACTTGGATCTTGAGGTCTCTGCCTTCACAGAGGTCCTAACCTTTGTGAGAGCGTCATATGGCATAGCAGATAGTTCTTGGGCAATTCTGAAACACTTTATTAAAGAAAATTCTTTGGTTGTTCCAGGCTGATTGATGTTTCCTGGAAGTCCTTTTCTTTTTTCCTCATAAAATCTGCATGTGTGTTTCTGCTGCCATTCTTTTTATTATTCATTTTAATGCAAATAATCTCACATTTTTAAAGGGAAGCACTGGCTATTTATTTTTTTTAATTTTATTTTAAAGGGGGTAAAATTAAACACAACAAAACAGAACAGAATGGGACATAAGAAAGCATAAATTTCAAAGCTAGACAAACAGAGATTTTCACTATCTGTCATATTGTCTCTTGTTTTCTTCCAAATGGTTGTCCATATCTTTGCATACTGGGAGTTCATGCTAAATAACATAGCCAATCTTTTCACAAGATGTGTAGTTCACTGGTTCCCACTTGCTAAGGCGGGGGGGCACACATGGGACGGGGGACAGGAGGACATGAGATGTTCAATTCTCAGCCCGTGCGCTGGCAGGCTCACAGCCGCCCACCAGAGAGGGGAGGAGCTCCTTGTTCTCCGGGCACCCTGAGTCAACCACTTGGTGCAGGTCCCGAGGTGCCAGGGTCTCTCTCCTTCCACCCCGAAAGTCTGCCACACTCACGGCTGCCCCCCAGAGAGGGGAGGAGCTCCTTGTTCTCCTGGCACCCCAAGGCAACCATATGGTGCAGGTCCCGAGGCGCCAGCACTGGGCTATTTAAAAGTAGAGTTCATATGAAATAATTGAAATTCATTTACCAGTGATATAAATATTTTAGAGAAGTTTTAGTTTTTAAAAGATGCATTTAATTATTCTAGTTTCCATTAGAAAGGCCTTAAAACAAGTTCAATGAGTGATGTAAAATTAGTGCATGTTATAAAAAATTAAAATATTTATGCATTAAAATATGTTCTTAACAGCTTCTTGATTTATTTCAAACTTTTAGGAAACTAACAGTAAGTCTAAATGCTTTTCTTTCTCTTTTTTTAACATAAAATTTTTATGGACCTTAGAGATCATTTAGCTGTATAATTGAAACAGCCTTTGATTACAATTATGCAGTTCAACATTAAACATAGATCTGGAACACAAAAAAATAAAATGAAACAGTGCAGTAAAATAAGTCCATATCCTTTGGATGACACATTTCAGATACAAGGCCAAAAACAATGTCTCTTGAAACCATAACAATTGGAATCAAAGAAACACTACCATGGGTAAACTCTCCTTTCTTTTCCTTGTGTTAAGTGGCACCCTGATGTCTGCCCTGGAATAAGGCGGGCATAGGGAAAATAGGAGACAGATTCAGGAATCAGGAATCCTCTCAGTTGTCCTGTACATGAGATAGGGAATGCTAATAGGTGATGTCTTCAAAAAACAAACAGAAAAACCAACCACTTTCATAGCCACAACCATTGTGGCAATCAGTGTGGAGATTCCACAAAAACCTAGAATTAGAGGTCCCACTTGACCCAGGAATTCCCCTTCTGGGTATCTTCATGAAAGAATTAACATCATCATACTACAGTGATAGATGTGTGCATATGTTTACAGCAGCATATTTTGTAATAGCTAAATATTGGAAACAAGTCAAATGTCCATCAACCAAGAAAAGGATAAAAAAGATGTGGGGTTTTTTTTCATATAATGGAGTACTACTCAGCCATAAAGAAGGATGAACTTGAGCCACCTTAGGTAAATGGATGCAGCTTGAGAACACACTCTTGAGTTAAATAAATTGTACCTACATGTAGATATCATATTGAATCCCTGGTGTGGGAAACTAAAAAAGTAAATAAGGACCAAAATGTACAATAAATATTGGGAAATAGGAAAAATATTGTTCAAAAGAAAGAGGAACTAGGAAAGGGAAAAGAAAGAAGGGCAAAAGAAAAAAAAATTAAAAAAAGATAAAATACAAACAAGACTCTCCTTCTCTCTCTCTCTCTCTCTCTCTCTCTCTCTCTCTCTATATATATATATATATATATATATATATATATACATATATATATATTATTTTAAAGAGAATAAAACCAACCAAAACAAAGCAGAATAAAGCAAATCAGAACAGAACAATGCAAGTGATACAGGACTTCAAAACAAGACAACAGGAAATGAACAATGGCTACCATAATGTCTCATTTTCTTCAAAAGCTGTATATTATCACACATAATAAAGTCAAATAATACAAAACAGACTAAAACCAATAAAAACAAAAGCATTACAGGACTTCAAGATAATAAGAAATGAAAAATGGCTACCATAATGTCTTTTGTTTTCCTCAAGAGAGTTGTCCATACCATTACAGATAATAAAATCAAACAAAACAAAACAGAATAAAATCAATCAAAACAAAAGAATGAAAGCATTATAGGACTGCAAATCAAGATAGTAGGAAATTAACAATTGTTACCATAATACATCACATTATCTTCAAAATAGCTCCCCATAACATGAGACACAGCAAAATCTAACAAAAAAGACAGAATAGGGCTGGGGGTTTAGCTCAGTAGCACATGTGCCTGTGTGGCAAGTGTGAAGTCATGAGTTCGATCCCCAGTACAAAAAAAAAAAGTGAAAATCAGGCTTTATTTTTCCAGGTGTGGTGCAACACACCTGTAATCTCAGCAATTGGGAGGCTGAGGCAGGTGAATTGTTACAAGTTCAAGACCAGCTTGGACTACAAAGTGAGCTCAAGGCTAGCTTGAACTGTATAGCAAGACCCTGCCTCAAAAAGCCCCCCCCACAAAAAAAGACATAAAAAACTAAACCTAACAGAATCATGAAGAGGATACAAGAATTTAAAACACGATAATAGGAAATTAACAGTGGTTCCCATTTTCCCTTTTTTGGTGTCTCCTCCCCTATCACTTTCATTATATATATTGTGCTTTTTGGATCCCACTGACTCCTTAACTTTTTTATGCTAGGGAGATAACTCAGTGTTCACCCATAGGAACCCAAATCATTTCACCCTTGAGCATGATCTCTAGTTGCATCCATTTACCTACAAGAGCCTCAAGATTATCCTACGTTATAGCTGAGTAGCTTTCCATTGTATGAAAATACCATATCTTTCTTATGCATTCTGTGGTTGATAGGCAAGTTACTTACTCTTGCTTCTTTCTGGTCTCCTGTCATGTGGAACAATTGTTTTCTCTCCTTTGATTTTCAGTCTATAAACTTCCTTTCCAGTTAAATGTGTTCCCTGTATACAGTATTTTGGTGGATCTTGTTTCTTGATCCACACTCCCTGTGTTTTTTTTTTTTTTTATTGCTGAATTGAGGCCATCTACACTAATGGTTACAAGCGGCATGCATTGGTTGCCTCTGCCATGCTATCTTCCTGCTGTTGGCTCTGCACTTTTCCCCTTCATTCAATTGCCTATCCTGTTTGGTGATCCCCTTCTGCTGCTGTTTCGGGAGCCATGGCCATCTTTATCTCTCTCTAGAATATCGTTTAGCACTCTCTGTGGGGTTGATCTTTAGTTTTCAATTTGTTTTTTTGGGAGGTTTTGTTTTGTTTTGTTTTTCTGGTAGCAGGTATCAAGCTCACAACCTAGCACTTGCCAAGCAGGCACTTGTGCCACTGAGCTAAACCCCCAGCCCCTAAGGTTGATTTTTGTGGCCATGAATTCCTTCAGTTGTTCTTTATCATTAAAATATTTTATTTTTCCATCAGTTTTGAAAGATAGCTTTGCAGGGTAGATCAATCTTGGTTGGAAGTTGTTTTTTTTCAGGGTTTGAAACACTTCACTCCAAATTTTTCTTGCCTTGATTGTTTGTGTTGAGAAGTCTGTTGTGATTCTGACTGGTTTTCCTATATAAATTTTCTCTAACAGCTTTTAATATTCTATTCTCGAGCTGAATTTCTGGTACTTGATTATTGTATGTCTGGGTGTAGGTTAATTTGGATATGGCTAGTTGGAGTTCTATATGTCTCAGTTATCTGCATGCCAGATCCTTTTCCCATGTTTGGGAAGTTTTCTGGTATTACTTCTGTAAATAGCTTTTTTTTTTTTTTTGGTGCAGGGGATCAAACTCACAACCTCACACTTGCCAGGCAGGTGCTTATGCCAATGAGCTAAATCCCTGACCCCTAAATTGCCTTTTTATTTCATTTGTGCTGATCCCTGCTTTTTTGTTGATACCTATCACTCTTAAATTATTTTTCTTTGCATCGTCTTGCAGCCATTGAATTATTATTTTCTGGTTCCTTATTTTTAAGAGATCTTGCCTTTCATAATCACTAGCTATGAACCTGTCTTCAAAGTCTGAAAGTCTATCTTCAGTCTCTTTCAAGTGGTTTTGCCAGCTTTTGATTGACTTTTTCATTTCCTGGATACCTCTTCAAATTTGTTTCATGCACTGTGTTTGT
>PVJX010042188.1:0-14289 GCA_004027295.1 Dolichotis patagonum
AAAAATGCATGCTTCTTAGGATGTCACAATCTAAAATAGATTTTTAAAATCTGGTATATAACTTTTCTAGAAACAAGAAAAAAATTCAAATATTTCTTTTTTTACTGACTATATGCATTTTTCTCCATATAAGGGGATAAATATTGCTTATTGTCAAACAGTTTAAACAAGTCAACAAATAGATTTGTAAGATTTTATTAATGAGATAACCAATTTCTCTGTTTGACAGGCACTTTCAGGTTATAAGGAAGAAATGTAAGAATGACAATCTCTATAATATCAGTTCAGGTCTAATGACCCTGCTCAGCCACTTCTCTGCTGTTCCTCTGCTCAGCTATTCTACTTCCCACAGCCTGAATAAAGAGGTCTGAGTGGGTTTGATGGTTACCGTAACAAACAGAACAGTCCTCTTGGAGAATGTCTTACTCAAGTATTGAACCTGTTGCATCAATTGTAACTCTAAGTTGGAAAGTTAACTTGATAAACCATAGAAATTAAATCTGCCCTTACCACCATCAGTCACTCAGAAAGCTAAAGTGATTCTCAAAGAAGGAAAAATACAAAAGCATGAATTTTTATTATTTTTTGCCTGCCCAGCATAATGATGGTCTATGAAATCACATGTAAAATTCTGAATATATATTTTTTATTCTGGGCACAGAATTATCTTCAATAGTTCCATTATTATAATTACACCCATGGCTGAGATTAATGTTACAAAATCTTTCAATTAAGTGAATTGACCAATCATTATGTTCCCAATAAAAAAGCACTTAAGGACATGAAATTCACCCAACTGATTTTATAAAATAATATAAATGAATTTTCTAATCAACAGATTTTTTAATATATGTTTCTGGACATAAATACAAGTCCAAATGTCATTCAATGTTGTGAATTGAACACATGCCATTTCAATAAATGCCACATTATTCCCATATATATCAAATGCCAAAATATATGACATAGTCAATAGAGTGAAACAGAAATTATAAATACAAATTTCAATGTTTAAATATTTATATGAATGTATATGCGATTTTTAGCAATTGATGGAAGTGTAATGAACCAGACATTGACATAACGAAGCTATATGTAGCACTTCCTTAACTGTTTCAGTAAGTTATCTAATTCAATACTAAAACCTATGAGGTAAAAATTAGTTACAAAAATTTTACATATTTTACAAACATGAAAACTGAAGCTCACAGAGGTTATCCAGTGCATTCAAGATTATAATGTTAAGTGATAGAGCCATATACCATTTCCTTAATTCTGAAATATTACCTAACCCTATACTGTGCTCCAAGTACAGCTAAGAAGCACACACTGCCAATTAATCTGGCATGTCTATCTGTTGTAATACACATTCTTAGAGATACAAAAATATTTGTCTCATAATCAATAAATATAATATATAAAAACTTTGGCATATTGATTTATTACCTATAGCTGGCTGAGGAAATACAATCAGTGACTCTTACCTTTGGCAAACATAGGCAAGATATCCGGGCTTCCCCAGCTCCATGTGTATTTACTTTCATTAAAAAGAGAATCAAATTCTACAGGATTTTCCTTCCATCCTTCAGATAATGGAGAAAAAAGCAAGCAGTAACAATAGTAAAATATTTGTGGTGAAATAAATCCCAAAAGACCTATTCTTCAAATAGTATCATTAGTTGATGAACAAATACAAAACTACTGACAGATTTTGTTATGCTATTACATCACAAACAAGAGATAACTTATTTTTTAGTAAAATATAAAATCACTTTTGAACTCTTGAGAGTAACATCTAGGAAAACCCACATACTTCCAACCATACTTTTACAATAGCACAGCATGATAAAAGACTAAAGCTTAATTCCAGACTCAACACCAATGTATATTCATGTAAGTAAAGCATGCTAAATATTTGTCAAGACATACTTTTTAATTTATAATATAATTAGTGGTAAGGAAGAAACAGTTTTATATGACAAAAGTTTCATTTAATTGTGTAAGTAGACAATACCTTTGGCAACTGCACTGACATCTTCATAAAACCCAGCTATCAGGGCTACATGCCCTGGCCGAGATTCTGTTGGCACATGTGTATGAGATATACCCCAGCTGCCTTCATGCATTATGATATTCCTAAAAGACAATAGAGATGGATAGTTAACACAGACATTCATGAGACTTTAGAAAAATAAGATTATTATAGAAGAAATCAAAAGCAAAAGAATAGGGGAAGGGGATGTAATTTAGGGGTGGATCATTTGCTCAACACTGTAAAATCAAAACAAAAGAGCTAAAGATTAAGAAAGAAGAGAGTCCATGCAGTAGCATGAGTGAACAAAGTGAAACGGACAAAGAATTACTTAGCCACTACACAGAATCATAAGGCAAAATACAACACTGATGCTTTAAGCACAAAATAATAAGATGGTTCGTTATACAGTTAAAACTGTAATATACACTATTATTGACACATCAGTGCTAAATTTTGTTATGATGATGGTATTGTGATTATGTAAGAAAAAGTCCTGCTCTTAAGACATAAGTGCTAAAGTGTTTAGAGGTGTCGCAATACCTTGCCTACATATTGTCAAAACAAAAATAATTAAAAGTTAACACTCAAAAAGCAATAGCAACAGCCAGGGATTTAGCTCAGCAGCATTAAGAGCCTGCCTGGCAAGCGCAAGGTTGTGAATTCCAACCTTCGTACAAAAAAAAAAAAAAATCAATAGCATTCCTATACACAAACAAACTCACTAACACAGAAATTATGGAAATGATACCTTTCACAATAGCATCCAAAACAATGAAATACTTAGGAATCAATCTAACAAAGGATGTAAAAGACCTATATGTTGAAAACTATAGTACTCTCAAAAAGAAGATTGAAGAGGATGTCAGAAAATGGAAAGATAGCCCTTGTTCTCGGTTAGGAAGAACAACATGAATGTCTGTGTTAACTATCCATTGTAAAAATGGCCATATTCCCAAAACTGTTATACAGATTTAATGCAATTCTGATCAAAATGCCAATAACATATCTTAAAGGTCTAGAGAAAACATTTCTAAAATTCATTTAGAAATAGAAGAGACCTAGAATAGCAAAGGCAATCCTGGGCAACAAAGACAAGGCAGGAGGCATCAGAATCCCTGACTTGAAATTATACTACAAAGCTACAGTGATAAAAAATCAGCATGGTACTGGCAAAAGAACAGACCTGAGGATCAATGGAACAGATTAGAAGATACAGACACAACTACAAAGACACTTAGCTACCGTATCTACAAAGGAGCTGATGATGTTCGCTGGAAGAAAGACAGCCTGGTTAATAAATGGTGCTGGAAAAATTGGCTTTCCACATGCTGAAGACTGAAACTAGACCCATGTTTATCACCATGCACTAAATTAAAGTCAAAATGGATCAAAGATCTAAATATTAAAACACTAAAGATTTGAGAAAGGCAAATATTAAAATACTAAAACACTAAATCTACTGGAAGACAAGGTAGGCAGAAGTCTTGAAGACATAGGGGTTGGCACAGAATTCATGAACGAAACACAAACCACATGGGAAACACTTCAGAGAATCAACAACTGGGATCTCATATTATTGAAAAGTTTTTGCAATTCAAAAGAAATCACCAACAGAGTGAAAAGAAAACCGACAGACTGGGAAAGGATTTTAGCCAGCAACCCCTCAAAGGACTAATACACAGAACATATAAAAATATCAAGCCCCCCAAATTCAAAGACCCTCACCAAAAATGGGCATCTGAGATGAAATTGAACACACAGTTCTCAGATGAAGATATACAAATGGCAAATAAATACATGAAAATGTTCACCATCACTGATGATTTGAGAAAGGCAAATTAAAACAACATTGAGATTTCATCTAACTCCAGAAAGAAATCAACTGGTAAGAAATGTTGGCAAGGCTGTGGGGAAAAAGGAACACTGCTCCACTGCTGGTGGGAGTGTAGAGTGGTGCAGCCACTATGGAAATCAGTATAGAGATTCCTCAGAAGACTAGGATTGGAAGTTCCATTCAACCCAGCTATTCCCCTCCTGGATATTTTCCCAGAAAAACTGAAAAGGTCATGTCACAGTGATATATGTGCACCCATGTTCACAGCAGCACAATTTGTAATAGCTAAATCTTGGAAACAACCAAAATGCCCATCAACTGCAGAGTGGATGAAAAAGATGTGGTATTTTTATATAATTGATTACTCAGCTATAAAAAAGGATGATCTTGAGGCCTTCATAGGGAAATGGAGGCAACTGGAGATTATCCTTATAAGTGACATAAATAAGAATCATATTTATAAGTATCACATTGTGTCTCTAGTGTAAAAAGTAGTAAGAACTATGGGGTAATAAAACCCAAAATGTGTAATTGCTACTGTAAAAAAGAGCAGGAAAGAAAGTGCTCTAAAAGATATAACTGCATGTATAAGTGTGTAAGATAGATAACCATATTACCAAGGTTTTGTTGGATCATTGAACAGAACTGTTTGCACTCCCACTGTTTGAATGTCCACTTTTTATGCTTTAATTTTGGGATTTGAACAACTATTTCTAAGATGAAAATATGTAATTTATCAACTAGTGATTTCTTAGCATTAATTTGTTTTGAAATTCTGTATTGTTTCTACATTTTTTCTGTTTTGCTTTTTTTTACTCTTTAAATAAATTTTACTTATTTTTAAAGTAAAAGAAATATTAGCTGAGACAGGAAAGATGGCAAGTTAAAGCCCAGCCTGGGCAATTTAGAGAGACTGTGTCTCAAAATAAAAAATAAAAAGGGCTCAATATTTAGCTCAGTACCCTCTAAGTTCAACCACCAGTCCAAAAAAAAAAAAAAAATAGAAGGAAAAGAGAAGAACAGAAAAGAAAGTATCAGGGTTTGTGAGCCAGGTTTGGGAAATTAGGATAAGTTTACCAAAGAAGCTAAGGACACACATTTCAACTCATATGATATCGGCTTCTAAGATAGTAGAAATAACACCAAGAAGGAAACTGGCATCACAATGCTAACATATAATACAAAGAAAAATGTACAAGTGCCCTTTTGTTTTTCTTATTACCTCTGCTGTGCCCAATGTTAGATAAACAGTAAGATATTTTACTGCTTACTTGATCTTAGGAAAACATTTCTAAGAGATGTCTACGTACTAGTGACATGCTTACCTAATAAATGGCGCTCTTGAGTTTCCATTTTCATCTAATTCATAAAGTGCATCTGCTCTCAGGCCATCGGCAACAAAGAGCACTAATCTTCTTGCTGGAGGAGGCAATGATGTAAACTGAGGAGTCATTCCATGAACCAAAGGAGATGTAAAATAAATGTCAAAGATGGAGGCGAAGAACACAAAATGTACGAACAATCCCAAAGTAAGAAACAGCAGCATATCCAGTGTAACTAATTAATTTTCAAGAAAAACAAAGAGAACAAAATTAAACTGGCATAAATATTAATGCAATTGTATGTCTTTTCATATATTTGAATGACTACATATAAATGTAACGTATTTTAAAAGGTTATATAAATCACAACTTCACTCTCTTTTGATGTGGTAACAACAAATAATTTTAATAATGTTTAATAATGAGAACCAAACAAAATACATGATAAGGGCGGGGGGGTTTAGCTTAGTGGCATAAGCACCTGCCCTGGCAAGCACAAGGTCATGAGTTTGATCCCTGGTACCCCGCCTAAAAACATGATAAAGTAACCCAAACAAGAAAAAGCTTAAGTATAATAAATAACTAGGCCTAAAAAGCTATTTAACATAAATTTAAGTATATGCTAAGAACATAAAATTAACATAGGTTAAAGAAAAAAGAAGTACATCATTCCTGGAAGGAGTTAGGATTCAGTCAAATCAAATACTATATAAAATAGAAAATAAAACTCATGCTATTCTTGGTTGTCCATATGACAAATGTGATTTTTAGACTTTAAAATTATTCAAATCATTTACAATTACTTAAATGTTTATGAATTGATTAAAATTATTTAAATGTTTTCATTTGAGTTTTTTATTTTTGGAAATTAGCTCCTCAAACTGAGCAGAAAACTGCATTCTATTCAGTTAGCTAAGTCAGATGTAGCAAGTTAAATTTCATCCATGCTTCAGAAATTTTGCACTTGATAAATAACACTTTATTTTAGTCCTTGAGTTAATACCAAAAAAAGGGTAACATTTATTCATTCAAAAAAAGTGCTCCATGCATAATTAATTGGGGTACTATATCAACCACCAAGAAGATACTCAAAGATCTGATGAACTTACAAATACTAAAGAAAGAAAACTAAGCAAAATAAAACAAATAATACTGTAAGACAGTACGCTATTAAAACTCTAAAGTCAAACTGTCCATAGGAATATTTTTCCAACAGTCTGTAATTTGCTTTTGTTGGTAAATCGCTCTGTGGATTAAGAAGAAAAAAAGTATTGAAATTTCTCTTACTTCTAATAACATTTGACAGTAGAGACCATGTGTCTGAAAACGCCAAAGATGAAGTTATTTGAATTACAGACACATTCTTCTAGGCTTAAAGAATCATCACATCATGGTAAAAAGAATAGCAAAAATATCCTGTAAAAAACAAAAGAAAACATTGGAAAAACACTTATCAAAGACAAATACCCCCCCCAAAGAAGAAGAGAAAAGGCAATAAGGGTCAAAGTAAGGCTACTTTTTTTCTGAGAGAACTAAAAATCAACTATTAAGAGTTATCCCACAAATTACCTGAAAAAAAATCTGTTAATAGATCTAACAATTTCACTCTATGCACATTTTTACAAAGATACACAATTTCATTTATTAATATTTTTCTTTTAACATACATTAGCATATCTCACAACAGAAAATCACAGATCATTTATCATTACTCTATTGTATGGGGAAATATTAATTTTCCTACTCATCCCTATATGAGTAACATTGCAATGTTTCTTTCTCTATTGTGCACTATTACAAGTGTCAATGTGATTAAATATATCTTTAGTTTTTATGAGTTAACATTTTAGATATTTCATATTATGTGTTAGAGAAGCTACCTACAAGTGCAATTTCTGAGTCAGAAGCTATAAGCATCTTTAGGGTTTCTGATATACTGAATATAGAAACAATTTTTTCAGTTGAATGTTGACTATCTGAATGATAAATTAAGCTATTCACTATTATATATTGCTTTTTTTCTTATCTCACTAGGCCTCCTGAAGAAAAAGCTACCACTTCATATAGACACAACAAACTAAAATTAAATTTGATGAAAAGGAGGTACTGAGGATATCTTAAATGATTGTGTAGCTTTTATCTAAATGCCTCCCCTCCCATAGCCTCATGCAGTTATAGATGGGGATTTTCAGAGGTGGGTAGATCTAGGCTATGTGATGATGCTAGGATTAAGGGTGCATGATTACTAAATTGGTTCAATTACTGAGTTAGCATACTTCTTTCTGGGTGTGGAAATGGAAAGACTCACTCAGAGTGTGGGTGCCACCACTAAAAAGGCAGGTAGTGTGGAAGGAATAAAAGAAAGAGGCAAAATGCTGCTTGCTACTCACAGCCTTTGCCCGTGATGCCATGAACTGCTTCTTCTCTATGGTGCCCCTCTGCCATGCAACCCTACTTTGGAGCCAGCTGACTATCGACTGAGACCTCTACAAACTATGAGTTGAATAAACCTTTCCTTCTTTAACTGTGGGTATAGGATATTTTGTCTCAGGAAAAGGAAAAAATAACCCAAATGACAAGATTTTGAACTGAAAAATTATTTTTAATCATCACTTATCCACTAAAAAACTTAAAAATATTCTCAGAGCCTTTATATTTCAAAATATACATTTGAGCTTTTGATTTTGCTTTCAAACATTTTAAAATACACTGAAATTCTCAATACAATTGAAAATATTTTATTATACTCAATTACCCAGAGATAATTAAAGAAATTCCTGAATTTCTTGCTAGCTACCTAGTGAGAATATGTACTGATTTCCTGTCTTCAGTTATTCACAAGTTGCTGTTGTTTTGATTACTACCTTGGGGATCCTTTAGGCATAAAACCCACTTTATTCCTTTAAAGACTATACATTGGTCCCAATGAAAAAAGACCTACTTCCATATCTAAAGATAAATCACATCCACTTGTATTTTTCTTTTGGAGATAGTCTTTATTATGATATTTCAAATCTAGTATTTCCATGATATTCTGGTCCATGAAGAAACTTGGGTTAGTTGCTTTTACAGTGTATCACATTTTTTGCTTTTAAATGATTCTGTTTCAAGAGCATTTAATTACTTAAAAATTTTCTTATAGAATATGTGAAGACATGCTAAAGTACTTATGGTCTAAATTTACCCTATGAGTTTATCATCATGTGTTCAAAAAGATTTCGCTTCTAAGGAACAAGTATATCTAGGTTCAAAGTTGTAGGTGTCTGAAAGAATGAATAAAAAAACAACAAAATGATAGAAATTAGTATGCACATTTCAATAGTAACTCTGCATGTAAGTGGTCTTAATTCTCCAATTAAAAAACACAAACCCACAAATTGGATTAAAACACATGACTCAACTCTTTGTTGCCTGCAAGAAACACATTTCTCCAGTAAAGACACAGATTGAAAGTAAAAAAATAGAAAATGACATTACCTACACATGGATCTAGCATCAGTTGGGAGTAGATATAGCCAACAAAGCAGACTTCTAGCCAAAATTACAAATACAAAGAAAGTCACTACATATCAGTAAAAGGACAAACCCACCAAGAAGGTATAAGAATTTAAAATATATATTCATAGAACATCAGCATGCCTGATTTCATAAAACACCAATTGACATGAAAGGATACATACATCCCAAAACATTAACAGTGTATGATTTCAAAAGTCTGTTCTCATCAATAAATGTCATCTTGATAAAGAAATACGAATGGCAAATAAATTTATGAAAAAATGTTCATTATTGGTTATTTGAGAAATGCAAATTAAAACAACATGAGACTCCATCTCTTCCCAGAAAGAATGGCTACATTAAAAAAAAAAATCACCTGATAACAAATGCTGATGGGGCTGTGGAGAAAAAGGAACCCTTCTCTATTGTTGGTGGGAGTGTAGCCTGGTACCACCACTGTGGAAATAAGTGTGGCGATTCCTCAAAAAACTAGGGTTAGAGGTCCCATTCAACCCAGTTATTCCTCTTCTGGGTACTTTCGCAGAAAAATTACAAACATCGTAGCATAGCAATATATGTGTACCCATGTTTATAGCAGCACAATTTGTAATAGTTAAATCTTGGAAACAACTCAGGTGCCCATCAACCAAAGAACTAATAAAAAAGGTGTGTTTTTAAAAATATAATGGAGTACTACTCAGCCATAAAGAAGGATAGACTGGAGACTTTTATAGGTAAATGGATGCAACTTGAGACCATACTCATAAGTGAAATTAACAGACCCATATGTGCAAAAAGCATATTGTCTCACTAGTATGAGAAACTGAACAAGTAAATAGGATCCAAAATGTACAACAGATTTTGTCAGTTGGGAAGAAACTGTTCAAAAGAAAAGACAAACTGTGATAAGGGAAAGGGAAAAGGAAAGGAAAAAGAAAAAATATACATACACAAGATAGTTAAGATAATTATATAGCTAGCTTCTATTTGTTCCTTGAAAAGAATGTTTTGTGCTAATATTGTCTAGACAAGATATCTTCCCTATATCTTATACTGTAAATAACTATGACACAGACAATATGCATGTATCAACTATTGTAACTGTCCTACTAACCTGTTTTGAAACTCAGTTTCATTGTTTGCTTATCTTTTTTCCTCTTTAAAATAAATAAATAAATAAATAAATAAGTATATTATCTAGACAAAAGAAATTCACAAAGAAATAGCAGTTTTACTATGCCATAGATCAAATAAACTTAATAGTTATCTACAAAACATTCTATAAAATTGCAGAATATACATTCCTTCCAGTAATTCACATAACTTACTCCAAAATGTATATTTTAGACCATTTAGAAAGTCTTAACAAATACAAAATTACTGAAATAATGGCTGTCATAATATAATATCAGATAATAATATAATGAAACTTGAATTTCACAGCAAGGAAAACTATACAAAAAATTAACTTTGATTGTCGAGTCATTAATCAAGGGAAAAAATTTAAATTCCTGGAATCAAATGAAAATAAAAACATAATACACTAGAATCTCTGGGATACAACAAAAACAGTACATACAGAGGCAATTTTATAATTATAAGTGCCAATATCAAAAAATCAAAGAGACTGCAAAGAACCTAATGATGTATCTCAAGGCCCAAGGAAAACAAACAAACTAAAGCCAACTAATAGATAGAAAAATAATACAGATTATTAATAAATAATAAAAGAACAAAAAAATTACTGAAACAAAGAGTTGTTTTTTTGATAAGATAAATATAAACCCTTAGCCAAAGTAACTAAAAGATAGAAAGACAAGACTCAGATCAAGGCGATTACAAAAAAAGTGGATAAGGAGATTATAACAGGTATCACTGAAATGCAGAGTAACATTGGATCTATTTTGAAAACCTATATGCCAATAAATTGGAGAGCCTAGAAGAAATGCATAAATTTCTAGACATATTGGACCTAACAAAATTGAACCAAGAGTATATAAACCTAAATACATCAGTAACAAGCAAATAGACTAAAAACAGTAATAAAAAGTCTCTCAACAAGAAAAAGCCCAGGACCAAATATATTTGCTGCAGAATTTTTACCATACCTTTAAAGAAGATCTAATACCAGTGCTCTTCAAAATAGTACATGAAACTGAATGCCAATGCTCTTCAAAATAGTACATGAAACTGAAAGGAAAGGAATGATTCTAAATTCACTATATGAAGCCAGTATCACCATGATACCCAAACTTGATAAGGATACACACACACACACACACACACACGCACACACACACACAGAAATTAGAGATCAATATCTTTGATATATATATATCAAAAAAATTTAATGAAATACTTCCAAACAGAATTCAGTAACATTAAAGTGAAGATACAACATGATCAACTTTGTTTCATTCCCAGGATACAAGGACTATTCGACATACACAAACCAATGAACATCATATGTCACATAAATAAATGTATAAAAATAAGGATGAAAAGAATCACATTATCAACTGATGTAGAAAAAGCCTTTTAAAAATTCAACATCCCTTCATGATAAAATCCCTGAAGAAACTAGGTATAGAAAAATCGTACTTCAAGATCATAAAGGTTATGGTCTGAGAAATCCATAGCTAGTATCATACTCAATGGGGAAAAACTGAAAATATTTTCTCTAAAATCAGGACCAAGACAAAGATGTTCACTCTATACACTCCTACTCAACACAATACTTGAAATTTTAGCCAGGAAAGAAATAAAAGAAACACAAACAGAAATGGAAAAAAGTCAAATTTTTCTTATTTGCAAATGCTATGACCCTATACATAAAAAACCATAAAGGCTCCCCCAAAAGATTTTAGATCTGATAAAAAAATTCAGCAAAGTCACAGGATACAAAATCAACAAACAAAAATCAATACATTTTCAGTACACTAATAATGAACTAGCTAAGAAAGAAATCAAGAAAACAATTCTGTTCACAATACCTTCAAAAAGAATTCAATAAACTATCTAGGAATCAACATAACCAAGTAGGTGAAAGACCTCTACAGTGAAAAAATTACAGGACACTAATGAAAGAAATTCATTATGACATTAGAAGATGGAAAGACCTCTCATGATCATGGATCTGCACAATTAATACTGTTTTTTTTTTAAAGGCCATTCTACAGATTTACAGAAATCCCCAACAAAAGCAAAGCTACAGATTCACTGCAATTCCCATCAAAACACCAATTACATTCTTCATAGAAGTAGGAAAAAATCCTAAACTAATAATGAAAACACAAAAGACCCAGAACAACCAAAATAACCCTGAGCAAAAAGATCAATATTAGAGATACCATAGTACTCAATTTCAAAATATCATAGAACCACAGTAACTAAAAATAGCACGATACTGGCATTACAAATAGGCATACCAATGGAATACTACAGAAGAACCGAGAGAAACATACACAACTACAGTAAACTGATTTTTGACAAAGGGCCCAAAAAACACAGAGAAAAGACAACCTCTTTAACAAACACTATTTAAAAAACTGATTATACAAGACTGAAACTAGATTTCCATCTCTAGTTCCATATAAAAATCAACTAAAAATGTATCAAAAACCTAAATATAAATCCTGAAACTTTGAAACATTACAACAAAACTCATGCAAAATACCAAAATACAAAGACGACGACTTCCTGAGTAGGATTTCAATAGCTCAGAAAATAATAGTAAGAATCAACATTAAAAAGTTTTACAACAAAGGAAAATGAATAAAGAGAGAGACAACAAAATGAGAGAATTTTTGTCTGTTACTCTTGAAATATACAGAGTATATAAAGAACTCAAAGAAAACTCCCAAAGAAACATAATCCAATCAAAAATGGGCACATGAAGGGAACAGTTAGTCAAAATACAAATGGCCAATAATTATATGAAAAAATGTTCAACATCTTTATCTATCAGGCAAATGCAAATCAAATTTACATTGACAGTCCATCTCACCCCAGCCAGAATACAAAAAACAATGAGTAAGAATGACTATGCAGGGAAAAGTGATTTTTATAACTGTTAGCAAGAATGTAAATTAGCATAGCCACTATGGAAATCAATATGGGGTTCCTCAAAAAAGTAAAAATAGAATTACCCATATAAGCCAGCCAGACCACTCCGTGGATTGGTAGAATTAAGGTCATCATAGTAGAGAGATACCTGCATACTCATGTTAATTGCAGCACAGTTCACAAGAGCCTGGAAACCCATCAATGACTAAATGTCTAAAGAAAATGTGGATCAAGAAACTCTGAAATATTATTCAATTATTCAGCCACAAAGAATGAAATTATGTCATTTGCAGGAAAAGAGCTGAAACTGAAAATCATGTTAAGTGAAATATGCGAGACACAGAAAATGTGTCATATTTTTCCTAATATAAGAGGAGTGAACATAGCAAAAGAAGAGTATTAGACAACAGGAAGGTAATAAGGGGGAGAAGGATGGGAAACATGGGAATGGATATAACCAAAATGTTACATGTATACATGAAAATGCCACAAAACCCAGTAATTTGTAAAATTTTTGAAAAGGAAAAAACAATGACTTCCAGATTTCTCATTTGAGGACATGGGTGACTGTTAACTTAGAAAAGGAACTGATTTCTCAGCAGGAACAAAAATAAAGGAGAAATATTGAGCATCTCCTTTTGGACATATTAAAAGTAAGCTTAAAAGACATTATAATAAGTCAGAAGGTTTTAACTATGAGAATGACCTTGACAGATCCATTACTGAAAAAGAGAAAAGAAACAGTTAATAGAAAACCAGAAGGTCTGTTGAAGATTGTCATGGTTTATGTTGGTGGCCCCCAGGCCTCATGTATTTGCATTGTACATTTGTGACTGGTTCATTGTCTAGTGCTTGGATTGATGGTGTCAGTGCTACACCCTGCTAGGGGGTGGAGCCAGGATGTGATGTAATGGCAGGAAGAAGGTATGTCTCTCTCTTTTGTCAGTTTCCGCCTTGCCGTTCGCAGCCGCCATGAACTGTGGCCCTGCCATGCCACCCTGCCTTGGAGCCAACTGAGTATGGACTGAAACCTCCAAAAACTGCAAGAAATAAACCTTTCCTTTCCCAACTTTGGGTATTGGGTATTTTGTCTCAGCGATGAGTAAAAAGTAACTAAGACAAAGATGAAAGAACTGTGTTTGAAGTATGGAGTGAGCTTTGTCAGATGACTTAAAGGCTGGAAAAAGAAAAGGACAGCAATAAGTGATTTTAGCAATTGTTCATTGAAAAATTTCAACAGAGTAATGAGAATTGAGCCCGATTAAAATGGATGTTTGAAACATGAATGAGAGAGAGGTGATACAAGAATGACTGAGATTAACTCTGGGAAAAAAAGGTAGTATCAGAAGAAGTTTTCCTAATCCAAAAGGTGAGGAATGATTAAGAATTTACAAAGAAATTAATGATGTAACAGAAAACTGTAACTGCAGGAAATGAAACCTGTTAAACGAAAGGGGAGTTGGGCTGGGGATTTAGCTCAGTGGCTTAAGCGCCTGCCTGGGAAGCGTGAGGTCATGAGTTCGATTCCCGGTACC